>PKSG01000927.1:0-42655 GCA_002916505.1 Tolypocladium paradoxum | reverse complement strand
CTCCCCTTCTGTTTCCCCCTTACTCCCTCTATTCATAAGCACTGCAATGTTTTAATGGTCCTCACGCAGAACAGATTAAAAGAGAATTAAAATAGGGAACCGATTTCTCTCTCAGCTATCCCACAGCAACTACGAAACGCTCAGATCGCAACTTTGCTATCGCCCAACAACATTATAGCCAATGAAATCATCGACATCGGGGCCAGATGAGCCTCAATGCAACACGTAATTGGCTACAGTTCTTAACTGTCTTTAAAGAAAGAAAGAAAGAAAGAGACCGTCATGCGCATTCGTTGTCACTATTTGGTGTATGTAAAGGAGCAATCGCCCCACACAGCTTGGGCCATCAAGTGTTGCTAGATCGCGTAGCCGAGCAGGGACTCTCTGGTGTAAGGACCCTCGCAGTCAGCTCGGGGCGATACGAAGTGGTCACCGTTGGCCGGGATGTAGCAGCGGTAGAGCGGGATCGACCCGGGTACCTGGCTGGTGTAGATGTAGCCGACGGGCCCCAGGGGAAACTGGCCCTCGCATCCGGGATCTCGTGTCAGCATGGAGTGCCCGCCGACCTTGCACTCGTAGAGCATGACCGTACCAGGCCGCTCACCAAGGAATAGACGCCAGCTCGCCTCGGTGTTGAAGCCGGGGGGCAGAGCCCGGGAGGAGGCGGCGTGGCCCCGGGAGGGGTTGTAGCCTCGGCGCAGCACCGTGAAGGGCAGGTCCTCGAAACCGCAGGAGAGCCGGGCCGGGGACAGGTCGTTGCGGTTTGCCAGCGCCCAGGCCGCCCACGCGGGCTTGGCCGAGCCCTCGGCCCTCCGAAGGCCGAGCAGGAGGCCCGACTCCTGCGGATTGTCCCGCATGCGGTGGTAGATGTAGCTTTCGATGCCCGGTGTGCCAAGGACGTTGCGGAAGCTGTGGCACAGCATATCGGCCTGGGACGCCTCGCTGGACTGGGCACCGGAGTTTATTCCGTTCTCGGTGAGCTGGACGGTCCAGGCATGCGGCTTGTCCGGGAACCGCTGGCGCAGCCAACCCAGCAGGACGCCGATGTTACCGAACGTGACCTTGGGATAGTCGTCGGCGGAGAAGGCCGGGCTGAAGAGGTTCGGGGGGTACGCGTGGTATGCGACCCGCCACTGCCGAGTCCCTGCCCGGGCGGCGAGGCCCTCCAGCACCGTCATGCCGGACAGGAGCCCCTGACCCGGGTCGTCGAATTCTCTGCCGAAGGAGTTGTCCAGCGAGGTCAGCACCTTGGCGGTCGGCTGCTCGACGACGATGCGGTCGTAGGCGGCGTTGTAGTTGGCCGCGATCTGGTCGAGCCATGCCTCCTTGTTACACGGCACCCCCTGGCCGCAGCCGATGTCGAACCATGCGTTGGTGTTGACTTCGTTGTCAATCACAAAGTCGGCGATGCGACCGTGGCCGTGCAGCCCGTCGTAGCGCTGGGCCAGCATGCCGGCGAAGCGTCCGAAGTCGGCGGGATTGTTGGGCACGCAGAAGATGTCCATCCCCGGCGCCGTGGGTGAGCAGGGACGCCCCTGGCGTGCCCACGCAGGGGTGCCATAGACGATCGCGGTGACCACCAGTCCGCCATCGGTCCACTCCTTGATGGCCGCGTCCACGTCGGCCGGGACAGCGAAGCAGTGGCCGTCGTACTGCTGCTCGTTCACGGCGCACGGAGCGGCCTTGAGACTCGGCTCCCATTGCGCCCAGAGCAGGTTCATCGACACGCCACCGGCGTTGTTGCCGGAAATCTCATTCTTGTTCGGCCAGAAGTCAGGCTGGATTCCCTTGATGTGATAGCTCGACCTGGTGGGGTACGGCAGCGGAGCGGAAGCCGTGGCGGCGGAGGGAAGCAAGGGAGTGAGCGCGGCCAATACCGCTGCGACGAGGCGTCGAGGGGACCTGGCCATGATGCTCCTCTAGTTCTGGCCTGGGTTTTGAGCCACCTTAGTGAGGATGGCCGACGGAGCTGAAGGGGAGGAAGGGAGGAGAAAAGGAGTCAAGACTGCAAGTTGACAGAGGGGGATGAGATCGGCTTATATATGTACGTTTGAGGGGCGGTCGGCCAATGGCGACGAGGGGGACGCACTGCAGAGACAGATTACTACAGCCCTTGTTAACATTGTAACAAATAGTAACGACGAACCCTTCTTAACCCCTTTTCCCGATGCATGATCCCCAAGCTATCCCTCTAGATATATATCTCTGCTGGTTTTAGTATAAATTAGGAAGTTTATTAGTAGCTTCCTAGACCTGCACTGGAGGCCGTTCGACCCGAGCTCACGCACTAGGCTTAGCCACGACCCCTACGTCCGCCTACTCTCCGACGTGCAAATCGATCTTCAAATATGGGCATGGGGGCGAAAGACTGATCGAACCTTCTAGTAGCTGGTTTCCGCCGAAGTTTCCCTCAGGATAGCAGCGTTGAACTCAGTTTTGAACTCGGTTTTATGAGGTAAAGCGAATGATTAGGGACCCGGGGGCGCTCTTCAGCCTTCATCCATTCTCAAACTTTAAATATGTAAGAAGCCCTTGTTGCTTAATTGAACGTGGGCTTTCAACGTGCACTCTGAGAGTCCTGTTCATCAAAGCCTGCCTTTGCAAAAACGAGGCCCTTAATTCAGGGCTCGCGAGCTTGTTCAAGCAACTCCCTGTGACTCGGCCATGGCTGCTCGTCTACTTCTCATCAACCCCTTCCGTCTGCCACCTGGAATCTTCAGCGTTTTTTGGTCTCGACTCGACACAGGAAGGCCGTGGCCAGCAATCCGCCAGCACGACTGCTCCTTCCGTCTTCCCACGGCCCCGTGACTGCGCGCCGCCGACGCCCAGGGCTGAGAAGTCTTCGACTGTCTGTGTCTCCTTCGTCGTTGTTATTTTCTCTTGCAGAATCAGCCTACGCAACGCCAGACGCGAGCCCTGCCAGCATGTTCAACATCAAGTACACGCTAGACCCTGACGGGGACATCATTCTCGTCCTCTTGGATGCAAACTCTCCATTCGCGGTGCCGGACCCAGGAGACATGATGCCCAGCGCTGTGAAGGTTCCTGCAGGGAGCGCTGGCTGGAGGAGTGGCGCTGGCCCTGGAACTGGAACTGACGACACGGCCTTCCTAGCCGCCGTTACCGCTGCCGCTGCCACCGCCGCCGCCAATGCCGCGGCGCGAGGATCCCAGTTCCAGGAAGAGGACCCGGAGCAGAACGGACAAGAGCTGTATGAGCCTGAGGTCTGTTTCCGCCTCTCGTCGAAACACCTCAAGACAGCGTCGAAATACTTCCGCACACAGCTCAGAAGTCCGTGGAAGGAGCACATCGATGTCGCCGAAGACGGTAGTTGCATTGTGCGGGCCGAAGAGTGGAACGAGCAAGCTCTGCTCATCGTCATGAACATCATCCACGGCCGCAGCAAACAGGTTCCCCGCAATCTCAACTTGCAGCTCATGGCCCAGGTTGCTGTCATAGTCGATTACTACGCATGCCACGAGGCGACCTGGTTTTTCCACAAAACATGGGTGGGCAACTATATTCGGGTCTGGTACACGGCCGGTTACGGCTATGGACGAGACCTCATGCTCTGGCTGTTTGTTACAATCACTTTTTATTCTTCCAGCTGGTTCCAGGAGGCTGCAAAATCGGTGATACGCACCAGCACAGGCACCATCTGCGCTATGAATTTACCCATCGCGTCAGCCATCATCGGCGAGTGAGGTCTTTGCTGAGGAAATATGCAATACACTAACCGATTTTTGCAGATACCCTGAACAGGGAGCGGCGAGAATGCCTCGCAACCATCGCAGCCCGCATCCGCCTTCTCCTTGCCCACTTCCGTGACTCGACTGCATGCCATAATTTCGACTGCTCTGCGATACGATACGGAGCCTTGCTGAACGAGCTCCACAGCAGGAACATTGTGTTGGAGCAACTCGAACACGGGGGCGATGGATATAGCGTTGTCGAAGTCCTACAGGCCCTTCGGTCTATGGGGGAGCTAGATTTGGCCACCGGAGGCCCTCACGACTGTGGAGCTCTTACACTTTTGAGGGATACTATGGCCCCGGCAATCATAGTTCCGGACATGAACTTGGGAGACTATCAGAACGCTACATCTATGTAGCGCATCCGTCGTGGGACCGACGACAATGTTGCCACTCAGGCTGGCTGTCGGGGGTGAGTGGCTTCCTTGCGAGACAGCATAAGGGCCAAGCGTCAGGAAATAAGATCATTGTTTAAATGCGCCTCAATTCCACGTCGTCTCGTGCCGCTTTGAAGCAGACCAGTCCTTTCAGTGGACACTTGGCTCCCTGCCGTGCGCGAACTGTCAGCACGTCATGCAGTTGCGTAACAGAAGCATCTCTGCAACTGGCATGTCTAGTCTGCTATACATGTACCATGGACGTCTTTCGCGTGGAAAATCGCCCCAATGCAGAATCAGATCCAGCCAGAATCTTCCACAGAAGCCTTCTTGATACCGAATCTCTCCGCGAGCGTCACCCGTCCTCCTGCATAGCAGACAACACGGAACGACGCCGGATCGGCAACGTCGCAGAACGCATTCGCCATGGCCTTCTCAACGACAGCGTAATTTACGAAGCCGAGACTCTCGTCAGTAGTCTTGCCATTCGCTTCGGTATCTCCGTTTACGTTGATGTTGTGTATATGGTGTGTATAGCTGTTCCTATGGCCGTTGGCCTGGGCCTTGTTGCTGGTGATGCCGCGGTTCAAGTGGCCCATGACATGGCCGTGGATGTCTGCGTTCCCCTGGCATGAGGGCAAGTACAACTCGCTAAGATGCCGCACATTTGTGACCGGCGCGAAAGGAATATCGAAAGACTAACGGCGAAGAAACAGATCAATACCAGGCTGGCAGGCGATGGGGATGTTGAACGACGAGGCGCTTCGGCTTTGGGGACTAGACACTGTGCCGATGAAGCAGGCACGATACATTGACCTTGGGAGGCAATCGGCATAGAACGATCTAGTGATTGACACAACGACTTCATGAGCTATTTATATCAAATCGGCCCGGGCATGGTCATCATGTCTTCACTTGTTGGTGCAAGTGGCCACAAGAAGATCAAAGAACGGGTCGTGCACGCTGCGCTATATTCATGTTGCGTGAAAGACATGCCGAAGCATTATACTCGTACTTCGTACAAAGGTTGGGCCCAAGGGACCCCTGCCGCCGTGCATTTACAGTAATTTTTAAAAGTTTATACTAGCATTAACAAACTCCACTCGAAGCGCCTCAACCATGGTATAATATATGGATAGTGTCTTCGTTAAAGGCCCTTGTAAATGCCGCAGATAAGGAACCAAGAAACAGAAGCTACCGTGTCGGACCGGCTGGCCCCAAAAGCTCCGAAGTCAACCGCCGCCGCCGCCGGCCTCGCAATCTCCTTGATACATCACACACACGCACACACGAGCCGCTTCCACAGCCCTCTTCCAACGACCCTCGATTCCATACACAAGCTGCCCTCGCAGCTGCCCTCGCAGCTGCCCGGCCTGCTCTCACTAGAACTGGGCTGAGTGTTATCGGCATTGCTGGTATCGGACAGGTGCATATGGCAGTTCCGTCACCCTCGTCAAGGATGATACGAAGAAAGTTCCACAAGATGCGGTACCGCTCGATAGCTGAATGTATTAAGATCTGGCAAACCCCAACGCACAGTGCTTAGTTGGGATCGAGATTACCTTGATGTACCATGCATTCTGCCTCAATAGTCCTAGGCCTGCTGATAAGAGTCATCAAGTTCCCCTTGACGATGTGCTTTGTGTAGATGGGGTGAGCTATAGGGGGAGTTGTTGAGAATGGTGCGGAGGAGGGTTTGATTCTTCGGTTGTCGCCATGTCGATCGGCTGAGAAAGCCAAGGAGATGTCGACAGCCGTGGCGCTTCTGGCACTGAGTTCCCTGAATATGAAAGCTGAGCCGCTGGCTGGGATTGCTGTGATTTCGACGAACCTTCAGTTGCTGGCGGAAATCGGGCCAAGGAGGTCTATCGGATCCTCCAAGCCTGCTCGACGTTCCACGGAGTCGCGAATTGCTGCAGACGGGTGGGAACGATCAGCAAAGTGATCCAACCAAGGTGAGCAACGGTGCCTGGCGCTCACATGAAGACGACATGTCACAACGCTCATCTAATTCTACCGTTAAAGGGCCGAAGAGAATTTGTGGTGGTACTGGACAGGAGTGCCAGTGAAACAGCTGCAGAGGCAACAGCCCGACCAAAGGCATGGAAAAGGCCGACCACGGCGGCGATAGCGACCACAAACACGGCGGACACTTCTGAAGAGGGACTTTCAACGCCTCAAGCGCTTTATCGCGGCCGCAATGCGGCAGCTTCTAGGGCGGCTGCTAGTCGACAACACATCTGCTACGAAGTCTACACTGCCGATTCGCACTACATCTTGACAACCACCCGCAACACCCGGAGCTGCTGATGGCTACGGGTGGGAGCGGTCATGAATTCGAGATGTTTCCAATCGTAGGAAGTTACGTCGCTGACGCCCTGAAAGGGCGCGAGAGAGGCCTGAAAAAGGAGGGAGGATTGGCGGACGGAAGAAAGTGACAGATGATGGAGCGTGACACAAAGATCCAGGGGAGTGCTGACGGGTCTTCCCACATGGTCAAACATTGGCAAAAGTATCAATTTATCCTACGAGTCAAGTTCTTTCTATTCAATAACTCTGGCTAGCTAATATGTACATTGAAGTCACCTGTACACTTGTCACACATGTGAACAGCCCCTGGATCCTGGGTGGAACGTAGTCGGCGGCTTTGAATGGTTTCAAAGCTTACCACGGCTTATCGTATACAGTCGCCATGCAACGCTTGTCTCCGTTCTCCTCAAGCCAGTTGGTGAGAATGCTGAGGCTGAAGCGGGTGTCAGCATGGTCGTAATACTGCGTCGACACGAATCCGTAGATGAGGCCGTCGACACACGCATCGCTCATGAACAGGTTGGCCTGCTTGGTGCTGTATTCCGCAATCGTCCACCCAAAGACCTTGCCAAAGGCCCCGGACTCGGCGCCCCTGCGAAGCTGCGAGCAGATGCTCTTGCCGTTGCCACTGCAGTCGCTAAAGTCGAGCCATGGGCTGAAGACGCCCTCGGACAGGACTCGCTGCTTGATGTTCGCGGGACCGCCTGCCTCGAAGACATTCTGGACAGAGTCCGCAGCGCCGTCAACGCCGAGGGCCTCGTTATCGTTAAGGCCGTCGCGGATGACCTGGTAAGCCCTGCCGGACGTCTGAGAGTAGTAGAAACCGTAGAGCACCTGCACCCCCACGGGCTCCAGAATGTCGCGGACCAGGTTCCTCAGGGCTTCGATGTTGGAATTGGTGTAGCCAGCGTCGCCGTAGTCCGGGTTCTTGAGGTCCAGCCACACAAAGATGACGTTCTTGCCATCGCGGCGCTCCTGTGCGACTGCCTCGAACATCGTCCTTGCCGTGTGGCCCCTGCCAATGGGTGTTCCGTCGTGGTCGGCGTACCACTGATCCATCCAGGCAGTCATGTCCATCTCAAGAGCATTGGCGCCGTTGTCAAGAGCGTCCCCGACACTATAGACCATAGTGACTCGGTGTGCGATGGCGTAAAAGGGTTCACAGCCGTCTCGGCTCGCAATGTCGGTGACATTAGCATCGTGAGCGACAACCGAAGCCGGTGCCTCGTTTGGAAGGGCCTGAACAAGTAGACTATTGGTGATGAGCACTGCGGCGGCCCACAGGCTGCCAAGAATACGAGAGATCGGCGCCATTGCGAAGTTGCCCTGCAAGGCGTCGTTGTTGCTTGGAAAGACTGGATTGGCAGGGGAAGGCTGGAAAGGACTTGCTGTTGCTGGTGAGCTGTCTGTCACTTGGGGATGAGACAACACACAAGAAACAAGAAAACGGCCGGAAAGGCCATTGCATATACAGGCACACAACGGGTCACCGGGTCCCCACTAATTACGAGTTAAACGCGGTAGCGTCTTAATACGAGCCTTAAATCTTTTCTTTCCTTCTATAACTATGCTATAATAAGCTTAACTCGTGCTAACCACCATCCAGGTCAATCATGTTCCACAACGTCGGTCCGCAGGACTCACAAATGCGGCTTCTCCGCGTCCTCCGGTGCCCGCCCAGCGTGCAGTTTTGGCTACAGCAATGAATCATGATGATGGTCTGACTGCGATCATGAGCGGCAAGTCCGGGACCAAGGCGCACATCAGTTACGGTGGCCCAATTTCGCCAAAACAGGTGCAAGACGCATGAGGAGACAACTGCCGGATACTGAACGCCGCAGTCTTATACCTCCTTGAGGACGCTCTTGGTTCCGATGCCCCCGTTCCGGACGACATGTGCCTCAATGTGAGTTGACGTTGCGAAGGACCTCGGGGCTGTGAATGGAGTCATGGCATAAACACGAACCCACGCCATTACCTGAAACAACTGCGCCTGCCATTCGAATGAGCCATTCCATGCTTCATGCAACGTTAACACGAGAAAGAGAGGCAGTAACGAGAACCGTTTTTTGCGTATCCGTACTTCCGAGTGGTACTATGGCAGCACCAGGCAAAAGCAGAGGGTGCCAATCCGTGTACGTGACAGCCAGCCAAAGTCTCATTGATTCTCATTCCATCATTCCCAGTCTAAGCTCAACAACTCCAGCTCCATGTTCACAAAGGGGTACGGTTTCAGCGTCCACCATCTCCAAAGCGGCACGCCCTGAAGGACTCCTCCACCGCGCTCTCGTACTGGAGGTCGAGGTTGCAGGCATCGACGACCAAAAGGTCGGAGAGCGCGGCCCGAGCGGCGACTCTGCCGCGTTCTCCTCGTCGAGGAGGCCGACCAGCTCTAGGCCCAAGGCCGATCTCGACACGTGCATGTACGCCCTCTCCTCGTACCACTCCAGCTGCGGGATGTTGGCAACCGCAGCGGCCGGCTCGGCAACGCTGAGCCCGAGATACAGTGGCGCGGCCCGGGACAAGCTCTATCTGCCGCATCAGCACCTTGACGGCGCGCGAAGAGCGGAAGAACCTACCGGCAACCACCTGGGGGATCGGGAGGCCCTTGAAATCGAGGGCCAGTCGCCGTACTCGATGTAGCCTTGATGGCGCGACGGAAGTTGGCCTCGTGGCCGAAGACCCCCGACACAAGCACCTCCAGGACAAGCTTGCGACTGTTGTTGTTGGGCCTGTCCCGAGTACCGCGCTCGCACGCCATCCAGCGTCTGCTGCCAGCCAGTGCACATCCTGGGTCTCGGACCGGGATTCATCGTCTGAGGCGTCAGGGGTATTGCCAGAAGGGACTGGTAACGGCGTCGTCCGATTCAGCGTCATCTCCATCAACAGGGTCGATGGGCTCGTCTGCCGTCCCGTACTCAATTATGTGTCGCGCCAAGTCTTCGCCGATGAACTCTAACAGGGGCGCGTTTGGTTTCTCCAAGGTCAGAAGCACATCTCCATCGCGGTCAAGGACGCTGGTACCGGATTGCATTGCGTAAAGTGTGTGGTAGTCTGAAGTGGTTCAAGTCTGAAATGCGTTGTGTCTGAAGCCCTTGAATTCCGTACCGCTAGAAGCCTGGAGAGATTGAAATCTGCAGTCTGAAGTCTGAGGGGATTGAAATGCAGTTCTTGGCGTAAGCACTGAGGCAGCTGTTGAGCCAGCTGTCACGCGGTGACACGGGTTGGCCCAGGAACTTGCGGCCCGAGGTTTCCATGGCACTATAGAATTTGAAACTCGACATGACTGGAAGCATACATGTAGTCGACTGACTTTAACAGCTACCAGGTCCGATGCAGCTATTGATCAGCGTCGGATCTATCCGCTGCAGACGTAAGGCCAATCCGTTCTGGCACACGTCCCCGGCTCGTTTCCATTTTCCCTTTCCCCTTTCCCCCTTCCCTCTTCACCCCACAAGTCTCGTCTCCAGCCCGGTTTTGGGTCCCCTTGCACCCCTCAAGGGCTTCGTCGGTGCCCGGGGCTTGCATATCTACACTACACGAGTACTCTACTCCGTATGCGACGGTACTCCGCCCTGCTACGCCTCATGTCCCGTGCGCAAGGATTCAGGGCCCTGCGTCGGGCTGAGAGCGGCTGAGGCGGCTTCGTCCAACAGACCAATCAACACACAGGCATAACCGCGCTCACGAAAACGCGTTTCGTCCCACTGACCTGACGCATTGACGGCAAGGCTGCGACGGAGCGCGTCCACATCTTGGACTGGGGACATAAAAATAAGAAGCGGGCAAGGACACCGTCCGTCGTTGGGATAAAACGTCCTGGAAACGCAGGCATCCCTAGACAAAAATGGCCGTCTCACTGGACCCGTCCGTTCTGGACCAGCTCAACACCACCGAGGCACGAGCCCTTCATGAGCTAACGGACCAGCTCAGCTCCTGCGGCGTCGGCAACCTCGTCAACCTCCCCCAGATCATCGTCGTTGGCGAGCAATCCGCCGGCAAGTCGTCCGTCCTCGAGGCCATTTCCCATGTGCGCTTCCCCGTCAAGGGAGACGTATGTACACGGTTCGCAACAGAGGTTATCCTTCGCCAGGCGAAGCGAAGGCGACTCGCGTGGATATCAGCGTTCGATTTTCCGACAAGTCAAAGGCCCCGCAAGCGTTCCAACGGGCGGGATTTCGCGAAGATGACCTTGCCGACATCATCAAAGAGGCCAAGGACTACATGGGCATCGCTGCCACGGGCAGGGACTTTTCCAAAGACGTCCTGCGGCTGGAGATTGAGGGCCCCAACATGTATCCGTTGACGCTGGTTGACCTTCCGGGCTTATTCCACGTCGAGACGGCGAACCAATCCATGCGAGGCAAGGAAACGGTCGACCAGCTTGTTGAGAGCTACATGAAGCAGAAGAATAGCATTATCCTCGTTGTCATCACGGCTAGCAACCAGCTCGCTAACCACATTGCTCTACGAAAGGTCAAGGAACACGATCCAAAGCGGGAGCGAACGCTAGGTGTCATCACCAAGCCTGATCTTACGCGGGCGGGATATACCGAAGAGAGAAACTATATCCAACTAGCCAGGAACCAGGAGAGCGCTCACAAGCTCAAGCTCGGATGGCACGTCTTGCGTAACAGGGCAGAGGATGAGGACAACTTGGACGCTCGCGACGCTACAGAAGCGCGCTTTTTCGAGACGACCGCTTGGGCCTCGATTCCGCGGGACGATCGCGGGGTTATCAGTCTACGCAAGAAACTAAGCAGGGTCCTGTACAATCACATCCGACACAACTTGCACGGTGTTATAGAAGACATCGAGGGAAAGCTCAGAGAGAGGCAAGAGGAACTCGAGCGACTCGGACTATCGAGGTCCACCCCTCAGGAGATGCGGTCCTTTCTTCTCGCCATCGCGGGAGAGTTTCAGAGGCTGGCGCGCGATGGCATCCACGGGCGCTACAATGATGCATTCTTTGGAGGCCTACGCGATACCGAACACAAGCTGCGCGCGCAGCTGAGGAACTTCAATCGAGCCTTTGACTATGTGCTCGCGACAAAGGGCTCGAAGCTCGCTATTGCGCCGCGCGACGATTTAGATTGTCAGTCACCCGACCTGCCGGAGTTCCTCAAGAGCTTTCTCGAAGAGTACCCATACGACTTCCCCAACCCAGCGTCCATCAGTCGGGAGCGCCTCAACGCGCTCCTGGAGAAGCGAGCCGCGACCAACCAAGGCCGCGAATTCCCCGGGTCCCACAACACGGACCTCGTCATCCAGCTGTTCCAGAAGCAGGCTGCACCGTGGAAGGACATTGCGAGCTTCCACGTCAAGCAGGTCACGCTCGTGGCCAAGGCATTCGTCGACCACCTGTTCCGACACATCGTCGGCCAGCCGGAGACGACGGAGGCCATCCTCTGCGGCTGCGTGGATCCCTTCTTCACGGACAAGGAGAAGCTTCTGAGCCAGAAGCTGGAGGAGTTGCTGAAGCCGTATGTGCGAGGCTATGCTATGCCTCTGGACGCCGAGTTTCGTCACATGGTGACGCGCAGGACGGTCGATCGTCTGGCTGAACAGCTGCGTGCAATGTCGGAGAAACAGGCCGGCCAGATTGACGATGCCACCGTGAAGACGCTTCGGAGCGACATGCTCGCGGACGCTGCCTCGACCCTCGAAGCGATCGATGGGGGCGAGTTTGGCACGGAAAAGGTCATTGACATGATGGAGGCGTACTACGAGGTGAGCGCCCAGTCCATTGCAGCAGGCACACCACAAGTCAGTGCTTCATTCGGGTGCTAACCCAGACAGATGTCTCGACGGACATTTACCGACACTGTCATCAACCTGGCGATCGAGAGCTGTCTCATCTGCGACTTGCCCGACATCCTCACGCCAACCCAGGTGGACAGAATGGACGAGAAGCAATTGAGAGAGCTGGCTGCCGAGTCGGAGGATGCGCACTCGCGCAGGGAACAGCTCGATGGGGAAATCGCCGTCTTGCGACAGGGCCTCGAGCAGTGCCGCAAGTACAAGCCGAGAGGCATGACGGGTAAGTCTGGCCATGCTTCCCCTGGACGAGTCGCCGCGATGCTGAGATGATGGACCTCAGTTGTCCCCTCGGCACAGTCAAGACTGGTGTCTGCATCCGCAAGCGACGATACCACAGGTAAGCTTATCCAGGAGAAGCGCGATATGACGACTGTGTTGACTGATTGTAGGTGCGCCGTCGCCATTTGCAACACCCGCCAAAGCAGCTGCGGCGGGTGTCAGCAAGTCCACGACAGACGACTCGCTCTTCGCCCCAACTTCGAGGGCGTCGTCCCCGGCACCCACATTGTTGACGCCAGCGGTCTCAACATCGACGTCGACGAGCCCGGCGGCTACAGGGGGGCTCTTTGGAGCTCCGGCGACGAAGTCGACTTTCACGCCATCTGCTTCATCCTCTTTTGCGTCCAACCCCTGGAGTGCGCAGGCTGCATCGACACCGCCTGGTTCCATGTTCGGGAGCCGCTCGTTTCCTGGATCAGCCCCGTCGGCCGAACTCAAGGGATTCGGCTTTGGAACGAATGGCACGCCCAGCCGCGCTGGGCCTCTTCCCGCTGCGTCGACAAAGCTATTCTCCGGCGGGCTCTTTGGCAACCACGGTACATCTTCTACAACCGAAACAGGCAAGCAGAGTAAGTCACGCTTCCTTCCACCTCTAAACCAAACCCAGCAGCTTTCTAACGACGCAGGCTGATGCTGTTTCAAGCGGAACTACGCTCCCAACCGCATTCCGAAGAGTATGCCGGGGTCATCGACCGTTTCCAACATCTGTGCTCAGCCCCAGATTCGCACATGTTTTCGCCCGAGGAGCTCAGGCTATCCGTGTACAGTAGCTCACCACTAATTAAGAGGAAACAGTAGAAGAAAAAAATTAAGAGGAAGCAGTAACTGCTACCGCGTTTGACTCGTAATTAACGGTGACCCACTATATCAGGAGAAGGGGCTTCTAGGGGAACTGGATGCATTGAGCCTGGCCTGTTGACCCTAGACCGTTAATGCTAAACTTCAAAGTGCGTCAGGTACAGTATTGGGCTCTGCATCGCCATGGCGATGGCCGGAGCACTGCAGTGCTGTCACCTGAAGAGGGAAGAAAGGATGCGACGGTGGGACGGCTGACGGAGCTGAAGGGAAGGGAGAGAGAAGACGATTCAAGAGTACAAGTCGATGGAGGACCGAGGTCGGTTTATTTATACGGGCACCCAGCGATGGGGCAGCAGGTGCAACAGCATGTTCGAGACTACAAGTGCCATATTATCCTTTCGTCTGATCATGCCATTGAAGCCCCTGGACTGCACATTTACATTCAGCCATCCATTGCATTGGAAGCGTCACAGCGTATGAAATATCGATGGGCAAGAAGAGTACGTACTTTGAATGCTGCACCTTCTCCCATCCCAGCCATCAGGCCAGCCACATGCATACACACCCTCAGTCACCCTGGCCCGGACACCAGTCACCATCACAAAGCAAGTCACAGGAAGCACAACATCAGTCTTCATCTACCATCATCTAAGATATCCGGAACCCAGGTTGCTTCCGGTCCATCCTAACAACTGAACAGACACAAGAAAGAGAAAAGAACAAGTAGAGAGACGAAAAAAAGGAGAGCAATAGGCTGCAAGCATGCTTGTTGATGCGTCGGTGGTATCATCCATGTCTTTTGGGTAACAAAACAAGCGAAAAGTAAACACATATCTTGGCACTGCTTCCTGCTCTGCTCAAACGACGACAGACACAAAGAAAGGTAGAGACATGCTCAAGGACTGGCGGCTGTCTGGCCACCTGATTTCGCCTAAAAGCCCTCCTCCATCATGTTGCATGCAAGATATCACACGGCCCCCCTGCCGCACCCACACTCGCTCAAAACGAGTCTCTGCGGTGTAGCCAGCGTGTCGAGGCGCAGGCTCGATTCAATTCAACGGTTCAGTCGCTCTGTTGCGCCGTGCATTGTCGTCAAAAGTAGATGGACACAAATAGAAAGATTCAATGTGCAGCCCGTCTGGTCGAAAAGCAGAGGCACTTCATGATCGCAGCGGCCTACGCAACCATCCTCACTCCGCTGTCCTGCTTCTCCTCCTCCTTCGGGAGCGGAGGCAGGCTCTTGTTGAGGCTCTCCTTGCTCAGCCTGGGATGCACCTTGAGCGAGTTATCCCTGCTGACTGTCCCGTTGCTGTTGCCGCCGTAGCCACTGTCGGAGCCTTCGGGTCTGGGCGGCGGTTGGCCCTTCGGTGGCGTCGGGGGCGGTGGCCCAGTGGGCGCCGGAGGTATGGGCGCCTTGCCCTTTGCAAACGTTGTCCTTCTCATGCCTTCTCCCGTGTCGTTGCGGCTGTGCTCGCCGGACTCTTCGACGATGGGGAGAATCGGCTCATGTAGCAATGAGTCGCGTATGTCCGGCCCCATTGTCCCCGTTCTCAACGTCCGGTCAGGAACCTCCTTCTCTGATGCGCCGCTCCTAACCGTTTTCCACGCCTCCTTTAACGCCATCTCGATGGTTTCTCGGCCTTCTGGCGATGCAGGCCCCACTGGGCGTGCCGGCGGTTGACGGTCTGGCATGGGTGGGATGCCATGGTGTGGCCTTTGCGTCGAGTTTCGCTGTGCTGCCTTTTCAGACGCTTGGGCTTCCACGGCTTCCTGGTCCCTGCGTTGCGCCTCTCGCCTCGCTTCCTCTGCAGACAAGGTGATGCCTGAGACAAAGTTGAAGAATCGGTCTCCGTACTGGTCCGGCGGCAGAGCCGAAATCTGCGTCCTGTCATTCGATAGCCCTTTCCAGAAATGCTCAATCTTCTTGATAATTCCATACTGGTTTCCGTTAGTCTCAATGCGTGCGCTTGGATCCGTTTCTCAGTATTCTTACATGAGTTAGGCAATCAATGACGCCCAGGTAGTAGATTTCGTCCGCGGGGGAATTGTCCTCATGGGTGGCCCTGAATCCGCCATCGTCCTGGTTGAACACAAATCCCGGCCGGCTATGGCCCTCTCCCAGCTCATCCGTCATCCTCTCCAACGCCTGCCCTATGGGCACTGGGCGCTCTTGTCGAATCATTTGCCGGAGTTCCCTGGCTTTTCGAACATTCTCCAGCTTCGACGGCGTTCGGAGGAGGACCGACGAGGGGTCATCGTCGTTGGTTTTTTCGCCTCCGGGGTTGAAGACCTGCAGGGTCTTGTCGCGGAGGTTCTCCTCGTTGCCCCGTGAAATGTCGTGGATGCCGATGAGCAGGGAGTAGTCCATGATCTGTAGCCGCTTGAGGAGGAGGACATCGCGTTGCAACTGCTCCAGGAACAGCCGCTTCTTGTTGAGGCCGAGTTCCAGGTGCTGCTGCCGCCTCAACCAGTTCAAATCTTTCAACGTCGCACGAGGGTTCTTGGCCAGATCTTCCTCCTTGTTGTCTCTGCCGATGGTGGAACCTTTCAAGTCGAAAGTCGTGTGAATGTCTCGATGCGGTGGAAAGAGGTTGTTCATGACGACGAAGTGAATCTTCTTTCCGTATGGCATCTTGACCCGGTGCAGGCCGTAGAACTGGGAGAGGAGCGTGTTTGGGTTCGCCTGAACATGGTTGTAGTATTCCTTCAGAATCTTCCTCATGAATTTGTGCTCGGAGTGGTGAATAGTCTTGATGATGTACTTGTAATCTCTGGAGAAGTAAAAGAAGCTGCCGCTTTTGCCGGGGGATCCCAGCTCGGAGAGAATATATTTGCCTGTGAGTGACATGAGATAGTCGGCAGGGTCGAGACGGAACAGGGATCGCAGTCGACGGAAGACCCAAGGCGCGTAGTCCTTGAACTTGAAGTCGTATTTGGCGGACGGGACCAGTTCGTTGCCGGTGCTGTTGTCGTGTTAGCGCAAGATTGGCCCATCACCTCACGGCGGACCAAAACGTACATGTCAAACGTCGACTTCTGCTTCACCTCAAAGTCGGCATCGGTCACCTCCCGATCGAGCTTTGCGTTGGTCCTCGAGACAGACACCCGGATCCCCGTCAACATGTTATAAGCGGTGACCCAGTTGGCGTGGCTCTCATCAACCTTGGTGCCGACCAGGACGCGGTCATCATCCTCTTCCTCCTTTCTCTTCCGCTTGCTGGCCCTCTTTTGTCGGTATGCCTCGGCCCACCTAACGGCATCCTCGTCGGGAACAATCTCGTCCCTGGGAAAGTCGGACTGCATGGAACGAGTTGTCCGCCGGACCAGGTTTAGCGAGGCACGGCGATTTCCTGTCGAGCCGGCAACACTCGGCGAGAAGCGTCCGCTGGCAAGCGCAGTGTCCAGGCCATCCTTTGATTGGCGGCCGGGAGGCGGCTTAGGTACTTCCAGAGTATGCCTTTGCTTGGGTGTCGGTCCTGCGCTGGGGGGCTGCAGATGCCCGGAAGGCGAGGTGCTCAAGCCGTTGGCGTTTGCAGGTTGATACGCAGGCGGTGAGGAAAATCGATGGGGGGAGCCCTTGGGCTGTCCATGCTCGGGAATCTGCGACGCATGCCCAAGGTATGCCGTCTGGGCTTCAGCGCTGTGGGGGTCAATCTCTGGGCGTGTTGTTGGTGCGTGCAGAGCGGGATCATCGCTGCCCCTTTTGGAAGCAAGTTGGGTACTGTCCATGGGCAGCTGCTGCTCCGGTGCAAATGAGCTCGAAGGGGCCGCCTTGCGACGCAGGTTCGCCTGGCTCGTCTGGGAGGATTCGTGGCCATTGACGTCGGGCGGAGAGGGTTGTGGCACCGTCCGGTCAGGAAGAACCGTGGTCCCGTTCGGCAGAGACTTGGGCCAGGGCGTATCCTGTGCGTCCGCCTCCGCAAGCACGCTCCTGCCGTTGGCGAGGGAGCTCATGCTCGTGGGTCGGGTTCCGTTGCCATTCGCGGGCATCGGGGTCGTCTCCGAGGTGTCCGAGTCGTGGGTGGAGAGGGTCGAGCTCTCGTCGAAGCTCTCGGTGATCAAGCCAGAGCGAACGTCGTGGTCGAAGGCAACCCCATTGGTATTAGCCCTCTTCTTGTCGGCGGCAAGGCCAAACTGGTTGTTGGGGTCGAGATCGAGGACGTCGACGTCGTTGGAGAAGATGGGCGAGTTGTCGTCGCGCAGGACCGAGGGCATTGCGCACCACCGAGAGACGACGCAGCGGTCCGTAAATGCTATCGGGGTGGGCTCAGCGATGCTGCTGTCAGGGTTGCCGTCGTTGGTATCGCTCGGAGCAGCGTGGCTGTATTGGCCCGTCGCTTGCCGTTGTTTCTCACTCGCTCGGGTCGCAAGGCGGCGGATCGAGATGGGATGACGACGACTGCTGACGGACGGTGACCGGCCACGGGTTCCCGTCTCAGCTGGCACGGAGAGGTGCTGGGCCAATGCCGTAGCAGAGGCGGAATACGACGAGGCTGTTGGCAATGATGGTTACGGGCATCGAGGGTGCTGGAAGTGCAGCGCAGGGAGCATGGCGTGGATGCGCGGCGGCGACGACGACGGGGGTGGAGCGGCAGGCAGCGTAAGGACAGGAGGACGGAGGCGCTGCTGTTTCGAAGAAGCGGGCGAGGAAGGCGAGCACAGGGTAACAGGAGCAGTCTCCGCCTCTGCGTCGTGCGCGCTGCTGGCCGTGATGATGCTGATGATGATGGCGGCGGCGGCGAGATGGCGACGAGGTCGAGAGTCGTGACCAAGGTTGGTAGAAAAAGCGTCGTCGGCCTGGCTGCGCTGGTTGTGCGAAATTGCAACGAGGCTTGGGCACCTCGCAGCAGGGGTTCTAGCGGCTTCGTCTCCCCTGGACCGCTGGGGTCTCCGTGGCGCGGCGCCTGACGTCCACTTGTCCACCCGCCGAGTCGGTGCTGCCAGCGTGGTCCAGTGGGCCTCCAGATCCAATAGCGCCGCGCTGCCCTGGACTGATGGTGTGCGTTTTGGAGCGCTAGCCGCAGAATGGGCGATTGCGAGTCCGTTCTGGTGGTGCAGAGGCAGCGCTGCATCAGATGTCGGTCGCTTACCTACCCAGGTACCTTACTCTACGGGTATTTTTGGTGCACCGCGTGGGCCCCGAGTTGAGACGCGGCGCAATCTCGCGGCGATCCATGCCGCAGCAGCATGACGCATGGCAACATGATACACGTCGCTGGCTGCCTCTGTGCGTAGCACGACAGCAGAGAACGAGGACGGCCATCTACAGGAATTCGTCAAATTGACGGGTTCCACGTGCACTTTATCACGCCTGCGTGCGACGGACAGAGCGGAACCGTGCGGTGCTACTGCATGATGCATCCCACTGAGCGTTGCCAACGTCGACTCAGCCACCCGACCCTCGCCAAGGGCCAAGATCGCCGTGTCCCCCACTCGCTGTCCAGGTACGGTAGGTAGGTAATTAGCTTCAGCCGTCCGGCAATGCATACCAAGCTGGGGGCGAGAATACGAATAGAAATCGTGCAGCGTCCGAGTGGATGCATGTGGCTTGCCGCCCCCAAAGAAACACCGTGAGTCCGTGCATTTGCGGCTGTTGGAAGTTGAACCCTGCCACGGCCCGGGCAGCAAGGTTCTGCCTCCTGAGCTGTCAACAAGTCTGACGCGCGTACAAGAACCCACGAGGCCTCATCACAGCAAGGCCCGCAGGCCCGTTTACGGTCAGTGAGTGTCCGGATTTACGTATTCCACCGGCAGCAGTGGCGAGCTCTACCGTCGTACGTCGGATGATGGGCTTTGCATTGAGTTTGCGGATCATGCCGGGCTCGGGCTCGGGAGCAATGCCGTGCCCACCCAAGGATGCTACCTTATTTGTCGTCACAACGTTCGTTATCATTGTCTCTCTAGGCTGAACCATGGCTTGGCCCGATAGGTCCTCGGTCGTGGCCCAACTCTCATTCTCTGCTCTGCTGCCTTTCCACCGCTCTCTATCCGGATGCTCTGTCAGGCAGCGTGCGAGCAGCAGTGGCTGCATCATGCGCCTCCTCACCGCCGTGTTGACCCGTCCTATGTAATTCAAACACGGTGACCCGTCTCGCACGATCGCCAAGTCCTTCCTTCTAGGCGGCTTTTTGTGTTTACGTGCCAGCGAGTCAATACGTCCTGCGTGTTACTCACGGCTCGTCAACGCACACCACCACCATGCCGGTCATGTGATGACAGGCGAGGCACGTTCAAACACACGACTGCACAGGCAGGGCTGCAGGGTAGCTTCTGCCACCATGACATGAACCCTTGGCGACCTGATCCATTGCAAGCGCCCCACGAGCTACGACAACCACAAGCGCCTGGTATTTCATGTATCTCAAACCAAACTTGTGGCTCTATATTTTTGCTCTTGCTGCTCGCGGGAAGCCGCTATCAGCAAGCTGGGTGATGCTGGACTTGCTGCTTGCGTGAGGATGATCACTATAGGGTAGGCATCAGGCATGACCGATAACACAGCCTCCAACATTGGCTGACGCAAGTTCACAACACAACAGCAGGGGACAAGCCAGACAAACTTACACCCTCAGCACGAACAGCTGGTCGTTTGGGCTGTGCCTGCAGAACTGTGATGGCCTCTTCTTCATGATCCACCGTTTTCGCGATTGCGGGAGGGCATGGAAGCGCAACGTGCTCGAGGTCGGCCCCACTTCTTCCCACACAAGTTACAACGCATTGTCTGTCACTCCACCACCTGCGGAACCTCATCCCGAAGCCCTCCGCCAGCACCAAGAAAGACAGCGACAACCCCCCTCGAAGCGCCGCGCCGAAACACCTCGCCAACCCTTCGAACGTCGCGCCTCGGCGACCCCATCTCTGCTGCGGGGCACACCTCCCTCCCCTCCGACATACTCCGCCGTCGCCGTCGTCGCCGCTCGCCTCGCGGACAGAGACTGACAAGACAAGATGGACCGACAGCGGCACCCAGCGCAGCCGTCGCCGCAGATCCAGCCGTGCAGGTACAAGGTCGGCAAGACGCTCGGCGCGGGCTCCTACTCGGTCGTCAAGGAGTGCGTCCACATCGACACGGGGCGGTACTATGCTGCCAAGGTCATCAACAAGCGCCTCATGGCCGGCCGCGAGCACATGGTGGGCCGCCTTTTCTCACACTCTGTTGAACGCTCCATTTATTCGAGAATGACGGCCATCATGTGCGAATGGGACTTGCTGACGGGATGCATGGCAGGTCCGGAATGAAATCGCCGTGCTCAAAAAGGTCTCGATGGGCCACCAAAACATCCTCACCCTCGTCGACTACTTCGAGACCATGAACAACCTCTACCTCGTCACCGACCTCGCCCTCGGCGGCGAGCTCTTCGACCGCATCTGCCGCAAGGGCTCCTACTACGAGACCGACGCCGCAGACCTCATCCGCGCCACCCTCTCCGCCGTCGCATACCTCCACGACCACGGCATCGTCCACCGCGACCTCAAGCCCGAGAACCTGCTCTTCCGCACCCCCGAGGACAACGCCGACCTCCTCATCGCCGACTTTGGCCTCTCGCGCATCATGGACGAGGAAAAATTCCACGTGCTGACCACGACGTGCGGCACCCCCGGCTACATGGCGCCCGAGATCTTCAAGAAGACGGGCCACGGCAAGCCCGTCGACCTCTGGGCCCTCGGCGTCATCACCTACTTCCTCCTCTGCGGCTACACCCCCTTCGACCGCGACTCCGACTTTGAGGAGATGCAGGCCATTCTCAATGCCGACTACAGCTTCACCCCCATCGAGTACTGGCGCGGCGTCTCCAGCCACGCAAAGGACTTTATCCGCCGCTGCCTCACCATCGACCACACCAAGCGCATCACCGCCCACGAGGCCCTCCAGCACCCCTTCGTCGCCGGGCAGGCGCCCTCGGACGGCGCCGGCGAGAACCTGCTGCCGACCATCAAGAAGAACTTCAACGCCCGCCGCACCCTGCACGCCGCCATCGACACCGTCCGCGCCATCAACAAGCTCCGCGAGGCCCAGCACCTGATGATGGACGGCGCCCGCTCCAACGAGCCGTCCCGCTCCATGCCCGCCACCGCGCGCAAGGACGACAGCGCAATCTCGCTCGGCAAGGACGACAGCGGCTACGGCACGCAGCACGACCTGGACGGCCAGAACGACGTGGTCATGGGAAACACGACGACCGGCCCCCCTGCCCCCGCCGGCGATGGCAGCAGCGTGCCGGCCGCGCTGCAGCCCGGCAACCAGGCGAACCGCATCATCCAGACAAGCAAGGGGCTGTGGAGCGGGCCCGCCTCGCAGAGGTAGCACAGCCAGCCGCGCCGCCTGGAGGAGCGGGAGCACGCTCGGCGTCGTCGGGCATTTGCGACAAGTTTGCGCTCTGGCAGCCTCTTGTCGGCCCGTCGGGCGAGACGAGACGGGGTTCGGTCTGGGCTGGATAAGGGTCCCTTTCTAACTGACTGACGCGCAATAATCTCCTTGATTGATGATTTGAACAACATACCTAGCGTGTGTGGGTGGGCAGGTGGCGGACGCGCAAGGGACGTGGCCCGTAAAGAAAGACTGATTGACCAAGACTCTGTGCGACCGCGATATATTGCTGTACATAACGACTGAGCACATGAAAAACACCGTCGGCGCCTGGATCCACACACGCCGTGGCACATGGCGCTGGACGGCTAGAGCATCACAGCTAATGGAGGATTCGGCTGATTGTTTCTTCACCGCATCATTCCTTGAAACATCTAGTGTCTAGCGAGTGGCATCTTTGGTATTTCCTCCACCTCCCTCTCTTCCCGTCCCCCACTCATGCACGGTTCTCGCCGCTTCTGCCAACATCACTGTCCCTCCCTCGCGGGCGGGCCACAGCATCGCCGTCTCTCCCAAAAGCCCCAAGAGCGCCTTCCCAAAGCCCCACCAGTCTGCGCCAGTTCGAGCGAGTGTATCGGTGCATGGTTCCCATATCCACATGTGCACGAATTACCCCGTCCCGTTGTTTGTTATACATTACGTGCTCTATCATGTTCGAGCGCCGATCGTCCAGGCGAAAATATGCCGTACGTTTTTGCCACGCCCCCTATCCGTCCCCCCGTGCCCATTAAGGTAGTAGCCGACCGTTAAAGCCCGGACGACGCTGCTCGCGCCTTCAGGGGGGAATGGTTTGCCCATGAAAATAAACACCACGTTTGCGCCAATTCGCTGTGCCGATGAATGCCAAAGATGTAAAAAAGGGGTTGTTCGAATACAAATTACGGTGAATGTCGAGTTTCGGGTATGTCGGGTCATAAGCAGGTTCGTGAGAGGTTCCTGCGCAGCTGGCGTGGGTGGACGAGGTCGACTCGAGTGGTGTAAGTCGCGTCGTTGAAAGATGCGCAGGTTTGCGTTTGAATCGACGAGCGTTCGGCTACCGCAGGACAACGACTTCGCTCAGTTCGACGTCTCGAGGCGGTGCACTACCATCCCACAGTCGACCATTATTCTCCATGTCCACGAGGAGCATTCCCGATGGGCCCTCGGACGCCGTCGGGCTGACGGTGCCACTGCTGGAACTGTAGCTGGAGCCGCTGCCCAGAGTCCACCCGTCGCTCGAGTTGCCTCGGCGGTGCTCGAGCAGTCCGAGGCTAAAGCACTGGTCGCCGTACTCTTCGTCCCCGATTCGATGACGATCGCCGGTCTCTACATATTCGTAGTCCCATCGCGTAATCTTGTCGGCTTGTCGACGAGGCAACCACCGCGACCGAGCCGTGTAGTAGAAAGCCATGGCAATCAGCCCACCCCCAACGAGATCGATGGCGTAGTGGTGGCTGAGATACATGGTAGCCCACCAGATCCAAGCGGCGTAGCCGATAAAGAAGATCCTGAACTGGGGGAAGCAGTGGCTCATGAAGAGCACCTCGAGAACCGCGTATCCACCGTGCAGAGAGGGGAACGCGCCAAAGGGTAGCGGCGCTGCGGTGAAGTTGGTCGTGTAGAGGTCGATGCCGAAAATCTTGTCTACGCGCGCCAGCCCGGCCGGAGATCCGGGCATGCCATAGGCGGCAGGGACCAGACCGTGTTCGTTCTCGTACCATGGCGGTGTGCAGGGGAAGACGAGCTGGATGGTGACACCGAGAATGCTCATCCAGCCAAAGGCGCGAGCGAAGACGGGCGTCGTGCCGGGGGCGGCGAAAATAAAGATTAACAAGGAGCACACGGCGGGGGCTCCAAAGTGGATGATGCCGTAGGGGAGCCAGGCGAGGATGTCGAGAACGGCGTGCGTGTGCGCAGAGAGGATGTTGGAGAGGTTCGCTCCATAAAGGACGTTTTCCAAAGCCGGGAGCACACGGACCCAGATGCGAGGGCGATATTCGTAGGGAATAAAACTGCGCACACGTCAGCAAAGGGTTTTCGAGTCTCGCAGCTGCGGGAGGAACCTACCGGCTACAAAAGAAGTAAACGAGCCAGACCCATATCGTCGCTGATGGGAGGAAGAATTGTCGCGTCGCGGGCATGAGCATGAGCCAGACGCCGCCCACGAGGGCAAACAACTTGAGCGCGGGGGCCGAGGGAGCAATCGACAGGGAGAACAGCGTCAGGCCGGCCAGGAAGATGTACTGGAGGTCGACAACATGCCACTTGTGCCTCTGCAAGTCGCGGATGCCGTCCCAGAAGTTGAACGAGGTCTCGAGGCTGGTGATGTCGGGGACGTCGGGGCGCGTCGACCCCGACTTTGCGCGAGCGCGCCGGCGGCCGACCTGGTAGCGGCTGGGCAGACGGCTGAGGACGGCGAGGGTGAGGTTCTCGGTCCACAGCGAGGGCAGCACCGGTTTGCCCGGAACCGACCCGGCGAGGTCCTTCATGGCGATACTGATGTCGTTGAGGGAGCCACGATTGCGACAGGAAGGCAAACTTGGATCGAGGACGGGGATGAGGGAGCAAGGGTGAGCGGGTGGTGCAGCAGGGCAGGACGGGACGGCGTTGCCGACACGAGGGGAGGGCGTCGGCCGCAATTGTCGACGGACCCAAATGATGCCAAAAGAATACCCAAATTCTATTGCCTCATAATCCAAAGCTAGGCGGATCCCGGGCTTTTGCTTGTGCTTCTCACGCGGCGGCCTGGGGTTGTGTGTCGGGCGTGTCGCGCTGGCGGGAGCAGGTGTGGGATCGTCGATGGTGGCGGCGACGGCGTCCGTAGATGGCCAAGAGGCACGTGTCGGCCTGGCGAGGGGGACGGGCCTGCCAGCGGGCGAGGGCCGCAGAGCAGGAAGAAGAGGCGACGAAGGGGATGAAGGTGCAAGGTGGAGGAGGGAGCCGAGTGAAGAGGAGAAGAAAGTGATGCTGTCGCAGGTCGGAGGCGGCAGACAGGAAGGCAGGCAGGCAGGCAGGCGGGTGTCTGGAGCTCCGTGGAGGGCTTGCATCCATTGGGAATGATGACGGGCCACCGCGCCCAGATGGACAACACAGCCGCGTTTCGTGCCTTTCTGGCCGCTGTCGCTTGGCAGATGGCCCATGGGGATGCCCGCTTGGCACTGGGACGCCGCTAGGGGACAGGGCCCAATGCGCTGTCCGAGCTGGCGTGGGGCCCGGAAGCCACGGCTGGGGTACCAGGTACGAGTGGCCCATGTACCCTGCTGGCAGCGCTGTCAGGCTACCCACCAAGGTACCTAGGTACCTTTGGTATGGGGTTACGAGGCGCTTCGGGGGAGAACGAAGAGTGGCTGGGGTTAATCGGGTTTAGCCTTTTTCGTCAGCCCTGGGTGTTGCGCTGGAAGGAGCCGGTGCCACAGCGCCCGTCGCCGCCCACGGGGGCCTTGGCTGGCTGGGCACTGGGGCTTGGGTTGTCGAAGCGTGCAAAGCCCTCAGCAGCCCAAGCCACTTACATGGTGATGTTCACGATGCCGGTGCCGAGTGCCGCAATTAGTACAGGGCCAAGACAAACTAGTCTTAGCTAAGGTAGACAATGGACGAGCCGCGACCAAGGCAGGGACCCAAGCTACTTGTAAGGGTCGACGCCTACGAGTACGAGAACGAGTACACGTACGTCAGGGACGCGGCGTTCCAAGCTACAAGAGGGGTCGGACGGAGGCGACGGGACAGCACCGCTGCCACGCAGCGCAGCTCGAGGGATGTTGCGACCAGCATCATGCCACGCTGGACGTGCCACCATCAACTTGCAGCGTGCCTTGGCAAGAAGAGGGGGAGGTCATGCGATGGAGCGGCAGCACAACACGCCGCCAAGCCGTGGCACAGGGAGCACGGCACGGCGAATGCGCGAAGGCGAGTCCATCCACCTACTAAGGTACTCGGCCTCTTTGTGACGGACGACCTGCGGGGTCCGTTGGGGTGATTCGACGCCAGGCCCAGTCCGCTTAGCGCCGACCCAAGGGCCAAGGGCCGCAGCCGCGCGCACGGGGCTTGTCCACTGGTTGAGCAGTTCACCTTCTGCGAAGACGACACCTGGGGAAGCCGAAACGACTCGACCGATGGCGTCGACAACTGATACAGGAACACGAAATACGTAATTACGCGCCGTACAGCCGACGCCGCCGCTTGGCTACAGGACGAAGCCACGGGGCCATGGCATTGGCCGTTATTAGTTGCTACCTTAGTTGTGCGGCCCCGACGCCGCCGCGCGCGAAGGTCCGGTGCATCCGGCTGTCCCGGATGCCATACATGGCCGAGCAGCAACGGCTCTCCGCACACCCAACGGTTCTGCTGCAAAATGTCGGACCCTGACGGCGGGATCCGATCCATCCACAGCCTCGGCGTAGGCTGCACCGGTGGAGTCGTCGCCTCGCTCGGCCTCGGCCGCATCCTCGTTGCCGTCGCTGGGCGTGCACGGAGCCCCATTCATCTGTCACTCGCGGCAAGACGACGAGCATAAAATTAAGAGCCCGCGTCGCGGCTGGCAGACATCCGGTGAGTGTCCATGTGAGGCTCCGTGCACCAGGCCAGCTTAAATCGGGCTACAAAGCACGAGACCGACCAGTCCAGTCGACTCCGCTGGCGACCAGGAGTCCAGGACACGGGCGGTAATCTGATCGGGCGGCTCGCCCAAAGCTCCGGTGCTGGGGACCCTGGTCGCGCTTGCTGTCCAGCATGGATTGGACGCATGGCTCGCTCACGACGACGGACGACTTCGGCCTGGCCGTTGCGAGCATTGGATGATACGGTTTGCGTAGTCGTACGACGTGTCAGTGTCGCTGCGTCATGTCGAGAGCAGCGCCAGGTAGGTAAGGTACGTAGGCAGGTACGTCATGGGCCCGTCAGCAGACGTGCGAGAGTGAATGAATGAGTGATCGTGGTGGACAGAGGGGCGCACCGCACAGACCAATTGGCAGCGGAGCCTTTGCCCACGCCGCTGCCGTAGCAGCCTTGGCGCCACTGCACAAAGCCGCTGATGGTGCGTCGGTACCGAGTACCTGCCGCGGAAGTACCTCGCTGTCGGGGGCTCGCTCGCTGCTCGCTGCTCGCCATTATTCCACCGGAGTAATAGCCAAGACGGCAAGCGCCTGGCAGACGTGCAATTCCTTGCCAATCTCCGCCGATTCCGCTCGTGTGCGCCCACCGACCGGCGGCGGCATGTCGCACCTGCACCGCAGCGGCGCAGCACATGCCCATCTGGGGTCGGTGCGGGAGGTGACCGATTCATCAGGGGTCCACGCCAATAGCAGGAGAAGGAAAGAAAGATTTTTTTTCTCTCAAATGCAGACGCCTGTAACAACGAAATGAGGAACATGCAGGGCGCGTCTGAGCTCCCTGTTCTTGGCATACGAGTATGTCTGTCTGTCTGCGTGTGTCAGTCCAACACCACACTGCAGTGTAGTGCGTGAGAGACACTCGACAGGCCTCGCTTGTGCAACGCACGCAAGATCCAGCGGCATACCTACCTACTACACGCAGCGCTTCGTGCTGACACCAACCTGCTCGCACCGTCCAGACAGATGCGGACGTAACCTCCCACGTATCGTGCTGATGATGATGCGGCCCGCCGCGTTTTGCTGACCGACCGGCGACGACCCTCGCCCCTCCTGTGGCTACATATGGCGCGTGACTTGCGGGCACGTGCCGTCGTCAATGCCGCTGTTTGCTGCTCATGAAACGACTAAACACGCATCACTGGCATGGGTGTAAAGAAACAAGTCAAGAGTATCATGTCCTTTCCTGTGTTTGAGACCCAGTAACCGATGGAGCTACTACAAACCTGACATCCGACAACCAACCAAACCAACCCCCTTAAAGCAAAGCCATGTCCCGTCCGTCCCCTGAACACCGTCTACCCGGGCCAGAGGTCCGAAATATCCAGCTAGGTTAGGTTCACGAGTAGCAAAGAGTCTTTTACAATCCCCAAACGCCGTGCCGCAAAGGTATATCACGTCCACCTCGCGCCGAGCAAGAGCACAACTCCTCGCCTCCCCTGAGCCGCCACGTCCCATGTCATCCACGCAGAAACGCATGAACGCGCCCGCCGATTCACTTTCGCCCCCATCGCCCCAGGGGTTCAAGTGTGGCGCCCGTCCATCGATATCCCTTGGGCGGCTTGGACTTCTAGACCGAGGCCTTGATCGCTGGTGGTGGCACAGGCGTCGCCTGTTTGTCGTTCTTCCTGGATGGCTGCGCGCTGGGAGGCGGGCTCTGCTGCGACGAGCCGGCCGCCGCCTTCTTATCCTTGTGCTTCTTGGCCTTCTTCTCGCCCTTGCCCGCGGACGGGGTGGCTACAGGCTGGGGGACCGGCACGGGCGAGACCTTGGGGATCGGGGGGATCGGGACTACCGTCTGCCGAGGCACAGGCACGACGGTCTGCTTCAGGGCCGGCAGAGACTGCGAGCTCGAGGGAACGGCCGTCTCGCCCTTGGCCTTCTTTGACTTCTTTGCCTTGCCTGACGGGGTAGAAGCGGCCACCGGCGTCGACCCAATGCTGGAAAACGAGTTCGAAGGGTTCGGGATAGTAGGTGGGACGACAGGCGTCTGCTTCTTGGCTGCGGCCGAGGACTGGGGCTCGGATCCGAGATCAGGGCTTCCCTTGCGGGCCGTCTTTTGCTTCTTCGTCTTGGACTCTGCCGTCTGGCTCTCCTCCATAAGCTGCTCGGCTGCGGCAGCCGCCTCGTCTTCGGAAGAGGTGTGCTTTCTCTTTCCCTTGCGCCCCATGTCGCCGCCCTCCTTTCTTGCCTCGACAGCTGCCCCCTTTTCCTTGTGCTTCTTGTCCTTCTTGCTCGTCTTATGCGGCGAAGCGTTGGCAGTTGCAGGCAGAGCGGGTGCCTCTGCCATGTCAGTATCCTCGTCGCCGGAGCCAGTGTCCATGCCAATCTTGCCCGTGGGGATGCTCACGCCAATCGGCTGGTAGCGCGCTTTGAGACCCTTTGGCTGAGCTCGAGGAGCGCGCTTCTCCGACGGGCCAACGGTAGCGCTGTCAGCACCCAACTGAGTGATTCGCCTGACGTGCATGACCTGGTCGAGTTGTCGCGGAGCTGTGTACGTGTCAGTCAACGGAGTCGCGTTCTCTCTAGAGCCGCTTGACCTACCTCTTTGGTATTGGGTGCTGTCTGCCGACGGGATCAAGATCTCAATGGAGCTCTTGGGAGCCATGCTGTTGAAGAAAACGCCATAGTCCTCTCCGGCATGCGAAAAGACGCGCTCGCTGCGCTGGGCCTGGTCCATCGGAATCTCCAGATTCTGCACCACAGAGATGGGCACGTTGGAGGGCACGGTAAAGTACCAGAACTGCTTGCCTTGCATGTTGGCCTGGTTGAAGATGCGGGCCACGTCCTGGCCGTTGGCCCCGTCGTCGCCCTTGCGCAGCACAAAGTCGGGCGAGATGAAGTTGGGGAGGGTGAATTGTCCGCCGTGCACGCGGTCCTCGATGTGGATAGACTCATCGGCGTTTTCGTTGCTGGACTCCTCGGAGTCGCTCGCAGAGGAGTCGTCATCATCCTTTTGTGCGGGCTTCGCTGCCTTGCCGTCGCTGACATCGCTCTCCTCACTATCACTCCCCTCGCTAGAGCTGGTCGAGGTAGTTGCGTTGCCGTTGACAGCCGGATTGGTTGTCACCTTGGGGTCGCTCTCTTCATCGCTCTCCTCGCCGCTCGCACTGTCGCTAGTTCCAGGTTCGGAGGCTGCCTGTGACTTCTTGACCACCGCAGGCTTTTCCGCGCTGTCGCTGTCGCTGTCTCTCTCGTCGTCCGACTCAGAGTCGGAGCTGGAGCTGGAGCTGGAGGTGGTCGAGGGAGCCTTCTTGATGGGCACTCCGTCTGTCTTCACGTTCTTCTCGCCGTCGTTCGAGTCGGAGTCGCTGCTGGAGTCGTCAGACGACTCGGGCTCGGGCTTGATGGGCACGCTCTTCTCAGCGGGCGCAGCCTGCTTCGCAGAGGCATTTCGCTCGACGTCGCTATCGGCGATCTCATCGTCCTTGCTGCGGCGCTTGGACACAGCTGCGGTCGCGTTGCTGGCGAGGGGCGCGAGCTTTCGCAGGAAGTCCGAGCCGCCCTCATCGCTGCTGCTATCGCTGTCGCTCGTGTCATCGTCGCTGTCGCTGTTGATGCCGAGAATGCTGCGCTTGACAGCATCAGGCTCCTTCCTGCTCACACCAGGAGGTCCATCCTGCATGACGGGCCGTCGGTTGTACTGGGCCATGACGCTCAGGCCCTTCTTGGTGTCTTCAATGTGCTTGCTGAGCGAGTGCACCTTGTAGGGCTCCCTGGGCGCCATCGTGGGCGACTCGTGTGCACGCGGTGCGCTGTGGAGTGTGCACAATTGGAGGTTGACGACGTTTGTTGAAGTTGGCGGCGGAAACTTTGTGGGGGTGAAATTTTGGTGGTGGTTGCGGAGGAAGGATGCAGTGCCCCACTTTGACACGGTCGCGCTGCGCAGGTCGCTTATCGATAAGCCCATACCCAGGTTCTACGAGTATTCGTACTGCGGCCATAGTTTGTAACTTTGTACTACCAGCTTCACTGCATATATCCGCAGACCATCTACAGCTCTGACGGACTTCCAGGCCCGCCAATTGCTTCTGTCTTGTTGCCGCGGCTGTGGGCGAAATGTTACCGTCCTCCAACAAGAGACGAAAGCTGGACGCCCCTGGCACGCCTCAGTGTACGCCAGTCATGCCTGCTGCTCTTGATGCTTGATGACCTCGGCCGCTGATCAGATGAAATAGCAGCCGTGAGCGCGTTGAGCGCATTGGCAGCCCGACGTCGGCTCGCTGCGTCTGCGGGAGCTGAAGCCAGTGCCTCTCCGACCCCAGAGCCGGAGGGGACTGGGGCATCAAGCCCTTCGAATCCTTTTAGTCCCCTGCAGGCCCTCTCGCAGAAACAAGTCACGGCAAAGTCGCCGAAGAGGGCTGGAGCAAGAACCCCCTCAGGCCACGGTTCCTCAACGGGCCGAGGACCCCCTGATGAGGGGCCAACGTTAGTTTCCTTGCCCTTTCCCACGAGTTCAAAGTTGACTTGTTGGCTTCAGCACGGCGGCTGATGCTGCGCAGTCCCAAGCAGTCGCATACTCGTCTTTTCGCTTGACAAAGCATAACCACCGGACCAAGGCCAATGGCGTGGTCGAGCTCAGGCTCGATGACAGCGAGGTAGGAAGCCGGGTCTCCTTGCGGCCGTCTTGTCGCTCACTAGAAGCAGCGTTTTCTTGTCCTGGGGAGCTTCGGGATCCGTATCTTGAGCGGCGAGGTGACGGTAGCTGGGGCCACTCTTCGACCTTGCCAGAGGACACACTGGGTCCACGCGGCGCATTGCCATGCCATTCCTGTCCTGCGAACGGCAGAAAAGACCAGGCTAGAGCTCCACAGTGATCCTGCCGCCGAAAGCCTGCGGAAGCTGGGAAGACTGTCGCCGTTGTTCCGGAGAATATGGAACGACCCGCCGGGAGTTGTCAGCGAGGGACGGCCCAAGACGCCGTCAACATTCAGCTTTGTAAGTTCTGCCCCTCGTAGTAACCACCGACTCGCCTTCTGACAATTTGTAGCTTGGTACATCGGAAGACGCCCCTAAGAGATGCATCATCCAAGAGCTTGTATCTCCCCCACAGTGGAACAAGAAGTTGGCAGCCCTGGCCGAGTCTTTCCCTGGGCGTGACCCTCCCGCCACGCTCATCTGTGGCCCGAAATCGGCTGGAAAGTCGACGTTTTCGAAGCTTCTCACGAACCGACTCCTGACAGCCGGTGATACGGAGCCTGTTGGCTCGATCCAGGCGTTTACAAATGGCGTGGTGATCCTGGATCTTGACCCGGGACAGCCCGAGTATGCTCCGCCAGGCACACTGTCGCTGGTTCATGTCACCAAACCAAACCTAGGAGCATCATTTACGCACCCGAGCTTGGATGATGAGGCGTACAAAGTTGTGAGGTGCCATTCGCTGGCTTCGGTCAATCCAGCCTCAGCCGCGGAACTTCATCTAGAGTGTGCCATGGATCTTTACGATTACTATCGTCGAACACTTCGAAGCTGCCCTCTGCTCATCAACACCCCCGGCTGGATCCTCAGCCTTGGCCTTGAGCTCCTGGTGCAGATCATCATAAACATTCGCCCGGCCGAGGTCATCTACATGTCGGAAGAAGGACCGGCTGAAACAGTTGAAGCCTTGCGCAACGCCACCAAGAACACACTTGCTACCCTGCCATCACAACCCGCCGAGTTCGCGTCTCGCACCGCCGCGCATTTCAGGGAGATGCAAACCATGTCCTACTTTCACTCTCTACTCGGCAGTAGTTCGGAGGGGACACTGAGGTTGAGTTGGTCGCCCTCTGCTCTTTCATCCCTACGCCCATTGGTGGTGCGATATTCGGGTCAGCATAGCGGCATTCAGGGTATCCTGCGCTACGACTACCAGATACCCTCGGATCTGCTGGCCGAGGCGATAAACGGCATGGTCCTTGCAATTGTTGAGATTGAGGATCCACGGGCATTCCGCAGACTCGTGAGAAACGTCCCGTCGGGATCCATGGGCGGGGACGAGGTGAGCGGCTCGGCATCTCAACCACTGATTTCGACATCACCTGAAGGCATACCGTTCATACCCAACCCTGACGACATCGCGCTCGACCCACGGCACTCGCGCACAATCGGCCTTGCACTCATCCGCGGCATCGACGCTACCACCAAGTCGCTACAGATACTCACCCCAATGCCCGTCAAGAAGATTGTCGACGCAAAGTCTCGCGGCCATGGCATCGTGCTCGTCCACGGCAAGTTTGACGCGCCGACCTGGTCGTATACAGAGCATCTATATGAGCAGGCCGACCAGGACGATGAGCCCATGGCCGAACTCGAGGTGACGGACGAGGACACCAGCGAAGACGGCTCTGTCGCGGAGCCAGACTACGCTTCGGACGCGGCAGACGGTACAGCTGTGCCGTGGGTCGAGGTCTTGGGGGGCAACGAGAAACGGCCAGTCGGGTCGCGCGTGTGGAGGGTGCGGAGGGACCTTGGCCGTAGTACGGGTGATTAACTACCTCGTAATGGTGATGGGTTCCTTCATAATATGGCGTATATGGCTACATGAGATGGGCGGAGATGCAGCCTGGGCGTCATGACGTGAACCCATATTAGCTGCAGCAGTCGTGTCATCTCGGTCTGCAAGGCCACACACGTGCCGCCATCATTCCATTGGGTGCGGGGCGCTCCATGTGTAAAGTCTTGGTCAAATTCACAGCCGGCTTATTCACGGCGTTGGTGATGGGCGCATGAGTATATATCCCCACGAACGACCCACAAGTGATGGTTGAAATGGTGTCACTTTATTCACGATGAATGCTGCTGCAATAGCCGCCTCTTCGCCACAGACATCACAGGTTGACGTCATCGTGGGAGCCGGTCCGTCGGGGCTGATGCTTGGCGCTGTGGATGGCCAGGCTGGGCATCAAGACTCGCGTGGTGGATAAGCGGACGGACAAGGTCTTTTCAGGACAGGCCGACGGGTGCGTCTGCGCATCCGCACTTCGGCTATACTTGCCATGAGCTAACGTGATCGACACAATTTCCAGGTGCGGACGCTGGAGATTCTCGACAGCTTCGGCATCGGCGAGAGGGTGTGGAAGGAGGCGAACCACATGCTCGGTACGAAAGCGGCGCCGCTTCGCATTCCCCTGACGTGTACAAGAGGAGAGCGTGTTCTGACACGCCTTGCATCAGAGGTCTCGTTTTGGAACCCCGAGGAGAACGGCAGGATACGGCGCAGCGCCCGCGTCCCAGACACCATGCCGGGCCTCTCGCGCTTCACCCTTTCTTAGAGGGAACTTTAGGTACTTTATAAATAAATCTAAGAGTTAATCTAGAAAAAGTATATTTGAGAGTCTAACAGCCTAGTAATATTACTTATTCTTTTTATACTAAAGAAAAAAAAATTATAGTTATATATGGACTATTATACGAGTCTCGGAGTCTCGGAGTCGGGCGCTCCCCGAGTAAGAACCCCATTAGACATTAGGTGGCGAAGACGGCATTTATTAGGCTATCGTGCAGAATCCCATGCTGCTGCCATGGCATTCTGACTGAAGGCCCAGAGTCTCGTCCTCGCACCCTCGCTGCAACAGCCCATCACCTTTGATCACCAATGCATCCGCACCTCGACGGCAACACGCAGCGATAATCTCTCATTCATTCATATCCGTCGTGTGAGGCCATTCCAGCAGAGCCATCGTCTGCCGGCATTTGAACATACGACGCACTGTGGAGGACTGAGCGCCGCCCCGTCAATGGGACCACCTCCGCACCCCGCAGCGCCTCATCGACCAGCCGTGAATGTCCATCGCCAGCCTCAGCCCGAACCACGGCCTCGACTCAGTGCCGGCAGAGGCGGCTTCCTCGCCGCGCAGAGATGGGGGCTCAGACGCAAACACCACGAGCGGCGCCCAATGGACCGACGCAGACGGCCGTCATCGGGCGCAGTCGCGGGAAGACGTCAGCGGCAGACGCACACGCCAGCCTCGATCGACGTCTGGCACGCGCCGCCTGCGACCTGGCGACGGCCTCGGCTTCCAGATGGTGCGTGTCCTTGATGTCCTGCAAACCATTGAGGTTGCTGACCTGCTTGAAATAGATCCGCCGCAAGGCCGACGAGGCGAACTTCCCTCTCTTCATCTCGCGCTCTCCCAGTGCTCGCGCCAGCCCCCCGCCGCCACCTGCGACTTCGAAGGCTCTCGACAAGCCCACTGCCACGGCGACATCGACTGCGACAACGACAAGGTCACCGCCCGATACACCCATTGCGACAAGCAAGCATAGCGTACGTCAGGTGGCGCGGAACAAACAGACATCACACCACCGCCACCAACAGCACCACCCCCATCGCAAGACCGATCCCCCGCGCAAGCAGGTGCGTATCCCCTCCCCAGCGTCTGTCTCTGCTGGCAGATACCAGACCAGAAATATTCGCTAACCATGGCAGCGCACCGACAACGCTCGCCTCGAGTGCCATGCCTGCGGCACCAGCGAGACCCCCGAGTGGCGCTGCGGGCCCGACGGGCATGGCACCCTGTGCAACGTGTGCGGCTTGGTCCTCGCTAAAAAGCAGCGGCGCAAGTCGGGAGTCTGAGGGCATGTCCCGTTGCCCCGAGATTGATCGAGAGCCTCTTCATACCCGCTGTTGGCAGGGGAAGAAGGAGAACAGGAGTAACAACGACGGAACGTGTCCGCCCGCGACTCTGACGGATTGTGCGGCTTCTTTTAAACCAGCTAATGCTGAGAACTGGTCACGCAGGCAGATGCGTGGCAATGAGAGGGACACGGCCGTGGAGGATAGAGCAGAGACGAACTTGACGAAGAACACGACTTATACAACAATAAAGCATGTCATCATTGCCGTTAGGGCAGCCTATTTCAGCATAGCTCGTAATATGTCTACAAATTAATCATCCCCCTCCCGTCCCCACGCACCACCGCCTGGCGTCTCAATGATGACGCTCTCCCCAGGACCAAGCTTCGTGGTCGCCTTGGCTCCCAGGTTGACGACTCTCTTCTTGCCCGTCATCTGGTCCGTCACGTTCACCGAGTTGAGCCCTGCCTGGCCATCGCCGCCGCCTTCCATCCCGTACGGGCGGCGCGACCTTCGCTCGCTGAGAATCGCGCACTGCACCGGCACCCGGAACTCGATCTCCCGGACTGTGCCGTCGCCGCCCCTGTTCCGCCCCTTGCCGCCCGAGCCTTTGCGCAGCTCGAAGCGCCGAAGGATGCAGGGGTACCGCTTCTCAAAGACCTCGGGGTCCGTGATTCGGGTGTTGGTCATGTGCGTGTGGACGCCGCTCTGGCCCGCCCAGGTCGGCCCGGCGCCGGATCCGCCCGCAATGGTCTCGTAGTAGCCAAAACCCTCCTTGTGCTCGCCCGTGACGGGGTCCTTGCCGCCGGTGCCGAACGTCAGGTTGTTGCAGCAGCCCTGGCTGGCGGCGCAGGCCCGGAACGCGCGCAGGACGACGTCGGTGACGCGCTGCGACGTGAGGACGTTGCCGCCCACGACGGCGAGGCCGGCGCCCGGGTTGAGGATGGTGCCGGGGGGGATGACGATGTCAATGGGCGCGAGGCATCCCTGGTTCAGGGGTATCGAGGAGGAGACGAGAGTGCGCAGACAGTAGATGATGGCAGAGTGCGTGATGGCGACGGGGGCGTTGGTGTTGCCCAGGACCTGGGGCCCCGTGCCGGTAAAGTCGAACGTGGCCGCGCCGTCGGGGGAGATGGAGATGGCGAGGCAGATGGGCGTCCCGTCGTCCATGTAGTCCGTGGCCGTGAGCGGCTCCGGGCCGTGGCTGGCGAGGGTGGCGCGCATCAGGGCGCGGACGGCGTCCTCTGCTGTGTGCTGGATGGCGTACATGTACCTGTGCACGCAGGCGAGGCCAAACTCGGCGATGAGGGCCTTGATCAGCAGGATGCCCTTGGCGTTGGCGGCGATCTGGGCCTTGAGGTCCGACAGGTTGTCCTGCAGGCGCCGCGTGCCGGAGCAGCCGTCGTACTTGGCCGGCTCGTCGAGCAGCAGCCGCCGCACCTCGGCCTCGTCGAAGCAGCCGGCGCTGACGAGCTTGGTCGACTCGATGGCGGCGCCCTCCTGCCACAGCGCCGACGAGGTCGGCGGCATGGACCCGGGGAGGATGCCGCCAATGTCGGCGTGGTGGCCCCGCGAGGCGACGTAAAAGGCCAGCTCGTCGCCGTCGAAGACGGGCGTGATGACGGTGATGTCGGGCAGATGCGTGCCGCCGCACGACGGGTGGTTCGACATGAGCACATCGCCGTCGCGCAGCCGGCCCTCCCACTGCCGGTGCTGGTACTGCACCGCGAACTGCATCGAGCCCAGGTGCACGGGGACGTGCGGCGCGTTGGCAACGAGGCCGCCGTCGGGGCTGAAGATGGCGCAGGAGAAGTCGAGGCGCTCCTTGATGTTGGTCGACACGGCCGTCTTCTTGAGCGTGCGGCCCATCTGCTCGGCGATGGACATGAAGCGGTGGCCGAAGACGGTGAGCTGGATCGGGCTGAACTCGTCCTGCTGCTGCCCGGCGTCGGCCTTGGGCCCGGGCTTGTTGAGCGCACCGTCGATGACGACGTAGCTGTCCAGGATGGTGGCTGTGGCTCCCGGGGTGACGAGGATGGTCTGCGTGTTGTCGATGATGAGTGCCGGCCCGGGCAGCCGCGCTCCCTCCGGCAGACTCTGCAGCTCATATATGGGCGTGACTTGGTGGCCGGAGTCCTCAAAGTACACTCGGCCAGTGCCGTGCGGGCTCCGGGCAGAGACGCGCAGGTCCTGGACAGCCTTCATCTGGGCAAAGGGCGTGTTGGCCTGCTTCGCCCCCGTCGCCCCCACGGCCCGGATGCGCACATCGTCGACCATGATGGCCTTGTCCGGGAAGTGGAAGCCGAAGCCGCGGCGGTGCGCCTCCTCGAACTCGCGGCGGAAGTCCCAGTCGGCGCCCTTGAGGATCATGAGTGAGCTGCTCGAGCCGGCGTAGCGCATGCTCAGGTACGCGCTGTGCGAGATGCGCTCCGGCGCGAAGCCCTGCCTGACGAGCTCGAGGGTGGCCTGCTCGGCGAGGAGCTCGAGCTGCGCGCGCACGCCGGCCGCGGTCTCGGGCCCGTAGGTGATGGCCGCGGGCCGCTGGATCTCGTGGACGACGTCGGCGAGGGAGATGCCGTACGCGGACAGGACGGACGAGTACTTGTGGATGATGATGCGCGAGATGCCCAGCACCGAGGCCACGGAGCAGGCATGCTGTCCGCCGGCGCCGCCAAAGCACGCGAGGTGGTGGTCCGCGGCGTCGTACCCGCGGGCTTCCGTGAGGGCTCGGATCGGGCCCGCCATGCCCTCGTTTGCGACCTTTAGGAACCCGAGAGCGACGTCCTCGGGAGAGAACGGCGACAGGCCGGCCAGCTCCCTGTCCCGGTTGATGTCGCTCGTTAGGGCGGCGAACTTGTCCTCGACGATCTGGCGGTCCAGGGGCTCATTCTCCTTGGGCCCAAACACCTTGGGGAAGTACTCGGCGAGCAGCCGCCCGAGGAAGAGGTTCGCGTCGGTGATGGTCAGCGGGCCGCCCTTACGGTAGCACGCGGGGCCGGGGTGCGCCGAGGCGGACTCGGGCCCGACGTTGAAGAGGCCGTTGCGCCAGGCGAGGATGGACCCGCCACCGGCCGCGACGGTGTGGATGTCCAGCTGCGGCGACTGGATGGCGATGCCAGCCGTCGTCGTCTCGAAGACGTGATCGTAGACGCCCGCGTAGCGCGACACGTCCGTCGAGGTGCCGCCCATGTCGAAGCCGATGATGGGACGGCGCTCCTCGGCGTCCCACGACGTCTGCGCGTAGCCGACGACGCCGCCGGCCGGGCCCGACAGGATGGCCTTGAGGCCGCCGAAGCTGCGGTAGTCGGCGAGGCCGCCGTCGGACTGCATGAACTCGACGCGCGTGGCGGCCGAGGCGAAGCCGCCGCGGAAGTTGGCCGAGATGGAGTCGATGTAGGCGCGGATGATGGGCGTGAGGTAGGCGTCGGCGACGGCCGAGGTGCCGCGGGGCACGACGTTGATCATGGGCTGCACGTCCGAGGAGAGGGTCACGGAGAAGCCCGTGTCGAGGGCGAGGCGGCCGACGAGCAGCTCGTGGTCGGGGTAGGCGTAGGAGTGGACGAAGACGACGGCGACGGAGCGGAAGCCCCGGGCCCGCAGCTCCGACAGCTGGCTCCGGACGGCGGCCGGGTCCGGTCTCTGCAGTATTCGGACCGTCTCGCCCGTGACGGCCGTGGCGAGGTGCGCGTCCCCGGAGCCGGGAGTCGTCTTTGTACAGGCTGGATCTTCCGTGTAGTCCTCCATGGTGACGCGCTCGTCCACCTCGACGACGTGGTCATAGAGGACCTCGGGCCGCGCGACGGACAGATCGAAGATGCGCGGACGCGACTGGTTGCCAATGGCCAGCAGGTCGCGGAAGCCGCGCGTGGTGACGAGGGCGACCCTCTCGCCCTTGCGCTCCAGGAGGGCGTTGGTGGCGACGGTGGTGCCCATGCGGATGGACTCGAAGTGGAAGAGGTCGAGCGGCTGGCCGCGCGGCAGGGCCCGGCCGGTGACGAGCTCGAGGACGCGGCGGATGCCCTCGGTCGGCGCGTCCTGGTAGTTTGCCGGGTCGACGGAGAGGAGCTTCAGGATGATGTCCGGGCGGGAGGGCATGGCGGCGTGGACATCGGTGAAGGTGCCGCCGCGGTCGATGGACACGCGGATGCGGAGGGACGCTACCGCCATGATTGCGTGTCTGCCTGTGTCGAGCACATGTGGTGAGGGATGTGAGCCGGGCTCTCGGTGATGAGAGCGAGCGGGCATGAACATGGAAGCGCAGAGGTTATCGACCGGGGCGGCACGTCTTTATATCGGCGACTTCGTTTTCGTGGAGTCCATCTCCGTCCCCGGCGCAAGCGCCGCCGCAGCTTGTGTCAATAATCATAGGAGACAAAGACTCCCGTTTCGCCTCGTCATGGCGCAATTTGGCAGCAGCCTCGTCGTGGCGGAAGCCCAAGTCCGGTTCCTGCGCCGGTGTGGGTCCGCGGGGTGTCCGGCACCAGCTGTGGAGTCTTCGGGGTCGATCCCCGACGCTGAGGGGACCGGGTGAATGCTGGAGACGCAGAGGCTCGCCTTTTGTTAATGGCTGCGGGGGCCGAGGCCGATCCTAGACCCAGCATCCGATGCAGATAGTACAGCTCATGTGGAGCATGGGCCTACACACGCACAGGGATTTGGGTCACCGAGGCGTGGGCCTACATACGAACTTGAAGTCGTCTGCTGCTGTTATCTTATAAGCAGTACGTTATTATATGCCATCTTTCTTAGCCATCTAAAGAGGGTTTAGTATGCTAAATAGCCGGAGGAATACTAGCATGTACTCGTACTATTCTTCAAGCCTCGTCTTTTAGAGCCTGCTCCACGCTATCGCTCCTTGATATCTTCTCCGTGGTCGAAATAGACTATGACGTAGATTGCGAGGTCGAGTGGCTTCTAGGAAACGAAGAGCCAAGCGCGAAAGTCCTGCTTCCTTGGGATATGTGTGCGTCGGACATGAAGAACGATTCGGTCTCACCGACGGAGAACAACCAGAGGACAAACGAGAAGTAGCCGCTAATGCTTTTCACGGATTACCTAGGTAGTGAGCAGATTTGTGCTGCGCCACACACAGTAGAGCCAACAGGTGTTGGATGCTTCTTCCTTGCCATAATCCAGGTCATGGAGATTCACGAGCAGAGCGAAGCCTTTGTCCAAAAAGGAGAGCTTGTCCCCCATCACACCAAGGTTAGTTTTAGGCAGCACGGTGAGTTCTTTTACACCGTCTCGGATCATGGCCTTCTCCCATCTGTCGCTGCCGACGTGAATCCGTCAAACCTTGCGACGATTCTAACCGAGACGATCTGGCCCGAGTTCGACTCCAAGTTCAGTCGAGTTCCGAAGCCCTTGCCACCGAACTACTACGTAAAACGACCGAGTCTTTTATACTACGGCGATACTACAGCATTCTTTGAGGCCGGTGGCCAGCTTCGAAACGAGGTAGCAGTTTGCGAGGTTTGGGACAGCCATGGCACGTGCAGCCGGGATTGTCCAGGGGTCTGAAACCGCCTGGTAAGCTGGCCGCACTCGCGGGGAACGTGCCCGGAGCCGGACCCCGCCCCGCCTCGACACGTCCATGAGCCGCATCTCGACTCCGACACCACCATCCGATGTTACACCCACGGCCTCATTAACGGAGCCCCAGCCCGCCAGACGGACGGAGCCGTGCATGCCCAGCCCAGCCAGCTCCACGAGGACACGGGTTCAGAGTCTGTCTGCGTTCTACTGCGCCCATGGCCTCGGCGGCCGTGGACCACGTTTCCTCGCGGCCCGTCGCGTGAGTGCCCATGCCTCTGCCCATCGGGTTGGACAACTTGCGTGGACTCACCGTTATCCCTGCAGGTGCCTCCGCTGCCGCCAGCGGCGCTCGTACTGCTCCAAGGAGAAGCCCAGCTGCTCGCGGTGTCGCGACGGCGGGCTGACGTGCGTCTACGAGGGCGCGCGGAAGATACTCGTCAACGAGTCGTACGTCAGTTCTTGCGCCCACCCAGCGACATGGCCAATGTACTAACAATGCGCCAGGTATCTGCGCGAACTGGAAGCAAAGGCCAAGGCTCTCGACGGTGAGTTTGACGCGCCGAGGTGCCGCTGTTCTCCGCTCACTGGGACATGCAGAAGCCCTCGCGCAACCGCGGGCCTCAAACACAGCCAAGGGCCGAAGTGCGGCTCACGACGAGGAAGAGGATTTCGAGGATGAGCAGCCCCTGCTCGAGCCCTTTACCCAGCTCAGCCTGGGAAAGCCGTCGACCAGTGCGTTCACTCCCCGTGCTTGACTGCGGGTGAACATCATCTCACACGCACCAGACTTCCAGGGCCCGGCATCGTCAGACAACTTCCTGCGCAACGTGCGGAAGCTGTCGGGCTTCTACGGCGACGACGGCAGCCTCGACGCCAACGCCAACTTCTACGAGCCCGACGCCCTGCCCTCGCGCCGGCAGGTCTTCCGGCTGCACTCGCGGCTGCCGCCCGTGGACATGGCGCGGCGGCTCTTCGCGGCGCAGTACATGTACATCGGGACCATCTTCGCCTTCACCGATCCCCGGGACGCGTTCGAGCGGCTGCTGCTCGAGGCGTACGGCGGCCCGCCGGACCCGTCGGACAAGGACGCCTGCCTCGAGTACGCAAAGGTGCTGCTCGTGCTCGCCTTTGGCCAGCTGTACTCGGTCAACCAGTGGGTCGACTTCCGCGGGCCGCCGGGCTTCGACTACTTCACCGACTCGCTGAACCTGCTGCCCGAGACGCACGAGGAGGGCTCGATGCTGTGCGTCGAGACGCTGGCGCTGGCGGGCTACTTCATGCAGAACATGAACCGCCGCGACGCCGCGTTCCAGTACATTGGCAAGGCGCTGCGCATGGCCATCTCGCTGGGGCTGCACCAGGAGGTCAGCCCGCACTACTGCGGCTCCTCGTCGTCGTCGCACCAGGGCCTCGACGAGGCCGCGCGGGAGCACCGCCGGCGCGTGTGGTGGTCCATCTACAGCCTCGACCGCATCCTGTGCGTCAAGTCGGGCAACCCCATCACCATCCAGGACGAGGACATCGGCGTCGACCTGCCCTCGCGGCTGCCCGGCGACCCCGAGTACTGCCCGGCGGTGGTGCTGCGGCACTACACGCAGCTCTCGCGCATCCTGGGCCAGATCCACATGACGATATACCGCAAGACGAGCCGCGAGGCGCCGCGGTCGGGCCGCAGCCTCATGGCGTCGGTGCAGCGCATCATCCTCTCGCTGTCGCGCTGGAACCGCGAGCTGCCCGACGACCTGCGCTTCGAGCCGGCGCGCCTGAGCTTCAGCCGCGAGAGCGTCGGCGCGCTGGCGCACTACTACCAGTGCATCAACATGGCGGTGCGGCCGCTGCTGTTCCACGTCGTGCAGCGCCGGCTGCGGGCGGGCGACGAGGAGCGGCGGCGGGACTGGAAGGACGGGCTGTCGCAGTCGACGGTGCGCGTCGTCGACATGTGCGTCGGCGCGGCGCAGGACGTGGTGAACATGATGGCCATAGCCTCGCAGCGGGACATGGTCGGTGAGTTGCCACGTCTCCCCCTCCCCTTGCATGGATGCTGACGGATGCCGGCAGCAACCTACGGCTACATGGACGGCGAGCACATCTTCTCGGCCACCATCGTCCTCGTCATGGTCTGCGCCGCGTTCCCGTCCAACGCGGCCAACACGGCGGCCATGAACGCGGGCCTCGGCCTGCTGCGCAGCATGGGCGAGCGCGGCAACAGCCACATGGGCGCGCGGTACGAGCTGCTCGAGCACCTGCGCGCGGGCGTGACGCCGCCGCCGCCG
>PKSG01000923.1:0-22671 GCA_002916505.1 Tolypocladium paradoxum | reverse complement strand
GCTCTGGAGGCGGCTCTGGAGGCGGCTCTTCTGGAGGCAGCGGAGGCGGCTCTGGAGGCGGCTCCTCTGGAGGAAGTGGAGGAGCCTCTGGAAGCGGTTCTCGAAGCAGCAGTCTCTCAGGAGCCCGCCCTACTTCCAGCCCACCGGCTGTTGTTGTCTCTGGGGCTTCGGGCGTCAACCCAGTGGGCATCATTGTGTCTGCTTTCTTTGCAGTTGCCGCTGGTATTAGCCTGGCACTGTAAGCAAAGCATTTGTACATAATATCCAGCTTCTTTCCTTCTACCGGTAATAATCTTTACTCTGCTTCCAATCCTAGACTTGCGTCTGAAGACCTCAATCAGTAAATTCACCAGCATTCAACAGATACCAGTGTCATATTGCGAGGAAATCTGCTCTAAGAAAGGACGCATGGCGGTGGAATGATTTCAAAGCTTCAGGCCTCATCAACTGTCCGACGCGATCTCGAGACGAGATGGAAGCGGATGCAGAATAAGGCCGACCCGAAGGATTTACGTTTGGGTTTTCAGGGGAGAGCACCTGGCACCAATGGCGCCGACTGTGGCAGCAGCTTTGAAGTCGCTCTGAACTTGGTTCATGCTGAGACGACTGGAGATGTCGTTGCCGGTTAGTGGAACGATCAAATGTGGCGGTGCGATAGTTGAGACCGACGAATCAAAGCATGCTGCGCAGGAATGCATACTCCATAGTCTGTATTCGTCTCGTATTGTTGTTGCCCTTTATCAAATGTGAGTTGCGGCTGGTCCTAGCCAGATCCGGCCGTTGTCAGGTCCCTTGATTCCGAGATGATGTGCCAGTATCATGAGCAACGAGTGCAGCATCTCGAAGAGCTGAGCGAGTTGCATTTGATTACTCCGTACGGACCTCCAGTCCGTATGCTTCTCCCAGGTTGTACCCTGTCTGATTTGTCAATGGACTGCCGTTCTCCATGCCGATCGGCCGTGGCGTTTGTGTTGCCCAGACCCTTGTGCTCGTACTCGCACTCGTTCCTCCCTCAAGCTCGAAGTGCGTCTCTTCATCTCTTGTCCCGGGCTAGGCCGCGCGAGTACGATGAGATCACGAGTAGGAGATTGATGAAGTCAGATACTTGTCTTCTTGAACTGTCGTGCCCGGCCGGTCCATGTGCTTCGCAAATTCCTCCTCAAACGGGAAGAACCGGGATGAGGATCTTTGTTGATACATGTATTCTGGGGTTCCCGAACCCCAACACGACACTCAGCCCTCATGTGCAGGGACTGACCCTGCAAAGTCAATGCGCCTCCACATTCATGTGGTTGCAGAATCTCCAGAAAATCCAACTCCGCTACTCTGCTACGAAGCACTTCGTAGTCCTCTACTTGGCCCAGACCAGACATAGACTCATGACCTGGCTCGAGCAAATGTTCTGAAATCTATTTCCCTTCAATTCTGGGTATTCATTTCTCCCGGCGATGTTGGTGTGTTTCTGCTTAGAGCAGAAGTCCATCCCAACAGCGTGCAAGTACCATCACACGTCCAGTGCTCTTGGGTTCATGCAACCACCTACCAACGCGGAGTAGACTGCATAGCATGCCTCAGTTGTACACTTTCGACATTGTTGTGTGCCGCATGCGGTCTCGGGAGTCCAATGTCGGCAGGCATGAGGCTACAGTGAGAGCTGACTCCAGTACACGTACTCGTAAGTTGAGTACATGGATCTTGGCCTCGCCGTTGATGCTTGATGCCTGTAAGAAACCACGCAGGTCAATTTGTCGAGCTACCAATCCGATCCTCCCGTGCGACAATGCGCGCAAACAAGGGTTCCCCGCAACGCAACTGTTGGCTTACCAGGTCCTTACGAGTACAAGTCCGTGTTGGGTGAGTACTTCGTACGAAGCACCGAGATAATGCGACCATGGCAACACTGGGGTGAGCTCACGGTTCCCACCCGGGAGAATTTCCCTCTCCCCAATATTGACCAGCTGGGAGCCGAAGGCTTTTACAACTGCAGCTGAACTTCCTCATAATGGCGTCCATTCCAGTCAAGTTGGCGGCTCAGCTGCTCCTCATCTGCGCCTCGCTTCCAATTGCGTGGTCCACACCCACAAGTCCCGGCGGCGGTGCGCCGAAACTCGGCGCCGTCGCTTCCGAGAGCAGCGTCTGCAGCAGGATTGGAACCAGACTGCTCGAAGACGGCGGCAACGCCGTGGACGCGCTTGTCGGGACCGTGACCTGTGTTGGTGTCATTGGCATGTACCACAGCGGCATTGGCGGCGGTGGCTTCATGGTGGTCAGGGCCAGCAACGGCACGTACGAGTTTGTTGACTTTCGCGAGACGGCGCCAGCCGCCGCGTTTGAGGACATGTACAAGAATAATACCGACGCCAGCATATTCGGAGGCCTGGCCAGGTACGTTCCCGCGACCCAATGGTGTTGGCGTCATCGCAGTCGGGCATGCGCTGACATTAACCCACCGTTGCAGTGGCGTTCCTGGGGAGCTTAGGGGAATGGAATACGTCCACAACAAGTATGGCCAGCTGCCCTGGGCCGACGTGCTCGCGCCAGCTATCAAGGTCGCTCGCTACGGCTTCGCCGTGACGGAGGACTTGGTCAGGTACATGGACTCTACGTCGCCAAACCAGTTCCTCACCGACGACCCAGCATGGGCCATCGACTTTGCTCCCCGCGGCTGCCGCGTCCGGTTGGGCGAGACGATGACGCGGAAGCGGTACGCCGACACCCTGGAAGCCATCGCCAATGGGGGCGCCGATGCCTTCTACGCCGGCGCCATCGCCAAAGCCACGATTGCCGCGCTGCAGGCGAGGAACGGCACCATGACGCTCCAAGACCTCGCCAACTACACTGTCGCCCTGCGCAAGCCTGCTCACATCAACTACCGCGGCTACAGGCTGACCAGCTCCAGTGCGCCGTCCAGCGGCGTGGTCGCCCTGAGCGCCCTCAATACCGTCAGCGGGTACGACGGCTTTGGCGACGCGGCCCAGGTGAACATGACGACTCACCGTCTCGACGAAGCCGTACGATTTGCCTACGGACAGCGCGCCAACTTGGGTGACCCGTCATTTGTGGATGGCCTCGCAGAGTACACCGAGCAGATGATCTCTGCAGCGACGGGCGCCGAGATTCGCTCCAAAATCTCCGATGCCACGACCCATGACGTGTCGTGGTATGATCCCAAGGGCTTGGAATCGATCGAAACGCCTGGCACCTCGCACATTGTGACGGCTGACGCAAGCGGCATGTCGGTGTCGCTGACGACCACCATCAACCTGCTGTTCGGGTCGCAAGTCATGGTTCCCGAGACTGGTGTCATCATGAACAACCAGATGAACGACTTTAGCATCCCTGGCGTGAGCAATGCCTTCGGCTACATCCCCAGCCCGGCAAACTACGTGCGTCCAGGCAAGCGACCACTGTCGTCCATATCGCCCATCATCGTCGAGTCTGCGGATGGCAAGCTGTACCTGTCGGTCGGGGCCGCGGGAGGCAGCCGCATCACCACGTCGACCATTCAGAATGTCCACAACGTGCTAGATGGAGGAATGACCACGGCGCAGGCGCTTGGGCATCCCCGATTCCACGACCAGCTCGTCCCCAACCAGGTGTCGTTTGAGTATGCCTATGACAACTCGACCGTCGCCTTCATCAAGTCGCTGGGCCACAACGTGACGTGGGTTGCTCCGGGACAGAGCGCTGCCCAGGGCCTGAGGCTGCTTCCGAACGGCACGTTTGAGGCTGCGGGAGAGCCGAGACAGAAGAATTCGGGAGGGTTCGCGGTTTGAGGATGGCTCATGGCGGATGGAGGCTTGATCCTGACGGTGCATATCAGTTGTCCTTGTGTTCTGGGACATGGACGTCGGCAGCTCGATAGCAGAGAGCACACAGTGTTGAGATGCCCGACTTGTTTCAATTGCGGCCTAGCCGTGGTATGAATGAACCGATGCAGGATCCGGCCAGCACCGCTTCCATCGTCGCCCGAAGAGATGAATGCCTTGGACATGTGCTTCTGCCTGTACATATTTCACATGTGAAGCGACTTGGATGAGGGGCTTACAATGGCTAATGGCGGCCGAGCAATTTACCAGTCATTTTCGAGGCATCCACAGTAGCTTGGAGATGCATCGCCATGGTCTGACTCCACAGTCACCCTTCGACGAAACGAGCAGTCAACAGCAACGAGGTCCCCCCCTCCGTTATCGTGCCGTTGATAGGAAGGCCCAAGCCTCCAATGCCCTGCGGCGTGAAGCGCCATTGAGGGTAGCGCATGTTTGGGTCTTGGACGGCCATCTCGTGCTGGCCGGTAAGCGTGTCGACTTCCAACCAGAACAGCCCTGCCTCTCGAAGATGATTGCAAGAATTATCGAGCTTCTTGGGATGTATAGTACATATATAATTATACTGTATTTAAGAGACTTGACAATAGACTATCAAATCGTTCTTGCAATTACCCAACTAAACCTACAAAGGCCACCCGTACAGCGTCTCCGGAATACAAACACTTCCCCAGCCTCCTCGCCTAAGAGGTCATCTCCACAACTCGATCGCGATGGCGCATGCTAGCGTGCGTAATCATTCTAGAAACCCGCGGCTCCAAGTAAGCTTGAATACGGTCTTCAGTGTTAGCTTTCGGCTTCTAGAAGAGAATACTTGCTCGTCAGGGGTCGTCATGTGCGATGAATACGGCCACTACCACACACAAACTGACTGGGCTTTGCCAGTCTCTGCCTCCAATAAGATACAGAGGCCGCCAGGTCCAATCTTCAGCATAGTTGCAATTAGAGCGCTGCTATAGGAATTAGGGAGCATGTGATGTGAGGTTGAACTGCGATTGAAGATGCTGTGTGTTTAGTTGGAGTCGGAAACTTGACCGTGCAAGAGCACTGCCCTAGCATCCTCCGCCCGCTGCGACCCTGCGTACGGCATAACAGCGGTTTCGGTGCGAACATAGGACGCAAAGTGGCCCTTGTCGATGGGAGAGGGATCCGTATGCCCGGGCGAATATCGTATGCCCGGCGCATCGTAGACAGTAGTGACAGGAATGTGCCGGTTGGTCGACTTGGAGTCGATTGTCGTTCCAATGTATCCCGCCCACTCTAGTATATATACAGCCTGCGTGCTAAGTACATGTCAGCATGGTCTAGCCATGCTGGTAGTTGTCGAGGCAGTGGGGAGCTTACACGAAGTCGCGACAACCAAAAAGCTGTCGATAATACAGACAAAGTAGAAGTAGTGGAGCCCGTGTTGCAGGAGCGCACTAGTGACATGGCCAAGCGATCATCCTGTCATGAAAGACACACCAAAGTCTTGCGACTCGAGCTCAGACGACGAGTGGTGTAGCCAAACAATCTCAACATCAACAATGCACAAACAGCCTATCCAAGTGACTAGCCAAGTAACTTGAACGTACATCGGGGTTCCGTTGGGGTAGAAGAACGGGTCCGACGCTGGCGGTACGGCGCGCGCCCTCGTACTGGCCATGCCGAACAGCGTACCGTTGCACAACTCACGTCCCAGTCCAGGGCCGTAGCAAAGGATAAAAGGACGGGAGTTGCGGAAGCCGAAGATGATGGGGAACGGAGCCACGACCTCGTAATGTCGTTGCGGGGGAACACGACGGAGAGCTCCCCTGTAGCGGCAAAGGACACGAGATCAGCGGCATAATTCTGCGAGGGTGCGGCGGCCGCCAGCATGATGCTGACAAGTTGTTGGAGCCGCGTTGTACAGCATCATCCGCAGTCTGTGCTGGGGAACCCTTGCACGAATGCGGACGACATGCGAAGAGCTTCCAGCTCCGTCGGGAATTAAGCTTGTATTGAACGTCCACTCCTCAGCGCCGGCGCAAAGGATTACCCGACTCAGGAAGCACCACATCTCACCAGAACCGTGACCTGTGGCTCATTACTCCATCAATCCTCGTGGGGCGTCAGCAAGGCTTACTTGCAGGAGATGCTGCTTTCAAAGTCCCATTCAATCCAAGAGGGGAAGTCGCCGCGGTCAAGCATGGCTGTATGTGCCACTCAATGCAACAGTCTTGGCCAGTCGGGACCATACTCCTGAGCTCTGCGTTACCTCAGTGCTTACTTCTCGCTCAATCTATGCACGGAACTTTCGAGATGGAGTCTCCAGGACCGCTTACATGTATTGATAAAGGCCTTCAAACTACAAATATATGACCTTCGAGTAGAGCTTCCATCTGACCGCGTCAACTCGGTTCTTTCGAAATAGTCCACAGCGTATACCTTCCGGCCGCTCAAGATGCAACTCGTCAAACTCGTACGCTGCAACCCGTCCCTTCCGTCCGTCCATGTACTGACTGGTACAGCTCGCCCTCGCTGCAGTGGCATCCGTCGCCAGCACCGCGCCCACCTCCGACTATGATTCTGCGCCGGTTGAGGCGTCAGTCCTAGCGGAGCGTGGCTGCCCATACGGGGGCCAGGTGCAGTGTCTCCAGATACAGAATCAATTGTGCGCCTCTGGCTGCCCCAGCCGTCCGCGCCAGAAGATGCCATGTCTTATGGAATGCATGAGCAGCTCAACCATTGCCTGCTTGAGGCTGGGCTGCTGAACAATGTCTTCAATTGAGCGCTCGGTAGCTTCAGCTACAGATGGATTAGGGCTGGGAGTCGACGGGGAGAAGTCGGAACCACTGTTTCGTGCCAAGCACATCTCCGTAGGATACAGGCAGTCAATGTCAACGGCGATGGACATGCTCTCCCGCAAGTGATACCGACCTGTAGCTCGCCTATGAATGACGGCGACCTGTCGCTCTCAACCCCGGCCGAGCGGGCCAACACGGTGTTGGCACCCTCCCGAGTTTCGCCGTGCGGGTGTCTCTTTACCGTGGCTCCAGGGCGCTTCGTTGCGGGGGAATCTTCCGTGGTTCGGAGTCACCACGGCCGACTCTCCTCCGACCTTGTATAAGTGCTCGTCCACCCATCAGCAACAACGTCCAGCAGTGGGAGTCGGCAACCTCACGAGACATCTCTCGCAGGCAGGGCTCTCGAGCTTCTAGAGACATTCCATTGAGCTCAATTGCGCCATGGACCACTCGTCATCGGCGGCTTCACGGCCGGGCCCCCAGCCCGAGATGGTCCAGGTCGCATTTGAGACTCCGTCCAACACCAGCCCCGGACATCACCACCAACCACAACCACAGTCGCAACAACCGCAACGACCGCAGGCAGAAATCGACAACCGGCCCGGCCACGATGACAACTTGCCCACCTTGGAGGTCCGCCGCGCCGTGGCCACCATCAACGCCGCCTACGACTGGACCGGCCCCGACGACCCGCACAACCCGCGCAACTTCAGCCACGCCCGGCGCGTCTTCAGCACCGTCGCCATCACCGGCCTCGCCACCGTCGCCACCGTCGCCGGCGCCATGTACGCGCCCGCCCAGGACGACGTCGCCAGCGACTTCGGCTGCGGCCACGAGGTCGCCGTCCTGCCGCTGTCCCTGTACAACCTCGGCCTCGCCTTCGGCCCCGTCGTCGGCGCGCCGCTCTCCGAGACGTACGGCCGGAAAGCCGTCTTGCTCTTCGCGGCGCCGACATTCGCGGCCTTTACGCTCGGCGCCGGTTTCAGCAGCTCCGTCGCGGGGCTCATGGCGTGCCGCTTCTTCGCCGGCGTCTTCTCCTCGTCGCTCATCAACAACGCGCCCGCCACCATCATGGACTCCTCGGCGGGCCGCTTCCGCGGCGTGAGTCTCGGCATCTACTACACGCTGCCGTCGTTTGGCTCCGCGCTGGGCCCCCTCATCGGCGGCTTCGTCGTCGCGGCCGGCGGCTGGCGCTGGACGCAGTGGGCCTCCGTCTTCCTCGCCGTGGCCTTGTACATCCCCGTGTGCTTCACGCGCGAGACGTACAAGAAAGTCATACTGCGGCGGCGGGCGTTCCGCTACTTTGCCACGGTGCTCATCCAGCGGCCGTTGCACATGCTCTTCACCGAGCCCATCGTCACCCTCGTCAGCATCTACAACGGCTTCCTCTACGGCTTGCTCTACACCTTTGTCGTTGCCGTCCCCTGGATCTTCCGTGAATACTACGGCTTCGACAAGAAGGGCGAGGCGCTCTCTTTCCTCGGCCTCATGGTTGGCACGCTCGCTGCGTCGACGCCGCTGATCCTCCTCGATCTGAAATACTACCAGAAGCGCCTGAAGGAGTGGCGGCAATCTCACCCCCCGGACGAGGACGGCGTGGAGGAGCCACTCCCGTCGGAGCACCGCCTCATAGGCGCCATGCTCGGCAGTCTCACGCTCCCGGCCAGCCTGTTCCTCGTGGCCTGGACGGCCCAGTACCGCGTCCACTGGATCGTCCCCGTCGTCTCCCAGGGCTTCGTCATGCTCAGCTCCCTGCTCGTCTACGCCAGCGCCAACCTCTTCATGCTCGACGCTTACGGGCCCCTGTACGGTGCGTCCGCGTCTGGCGCCATGATGCTCAGTCGCTACACCCTCAGCGCGGCGTTTCCGCTCTTCGCGCTGCAGATGTACGAGGCCCTGGGCGTCGGGTGGGCGACGAGCCTGCTTGCCTTCATAACAGTCGCCATGGCGCCCATTCCGTGGTGCTTCTGGGTGTACGGCGAGAGGCTGAGGCGGAGGAGCAAGTACGAAACGAGCCCATAGACGTAGAATACGTATACAGCTCCAGCTCCATGAGGCTGATGTGAAGACAACGGGAGGGTCCTCCGACGCTCCGACCGCCAGCCGACAGAGCCAATAGGGACCAGTGGCGCTGGCAAGCCCAACACCCTGGAGCACGGACAGCCAATGACAGCAGCGCCCACAGCAGCGGCACGCCGCCAGCCGGCGAGAAAAGTACAGATCGCGACATTGGCGAATCCTTTCTTCCTCGCGCAAACCATCCTCTCCCCTCTTCTTCCGGTCGAGGCAGCATAGTCTTCGTCGCCTCTTCTTCCCCGTTGCACCCTTCCGTCGCCTGCTGGCTCGCCTGAGCCCGCGACCGCGACCGCCTCTGTTCGTCCTATGGCGCCCCTCGTCGACAACCCCCAGATCAAGCACGCCGAGCTGCTGCGACCGCTGGCCTTTCACTTCCACGCCTACGTCTGGCCCTTTGTCATCGTCTGGCCCATCTTCCTGCGATACTACCTGACCCCGGACCTCTACGAGCAGCACATTGGCGCGCCAGAGTGGACGTTTGTGTGGTGCGGAACCATCATCACCCTCCAGTCGCTCGTCTGGCTGAGCACGCACTGGAGCGTCGACCTCGACGCGCGCTTCACGGCAACCAAGGCCAAGGATGTCCAGGATGCGCAGCTGATCAAGGTCATCCCCGTTGCCAACGCCGGCTCCGCTGAGATTTGCAAGCTGGTCCGCGACAAGGTGAGTCCCCGGCGGCGTTGGGCATTGACCGAGACTGACTTCCTCCTAGGTCGGTGGCAAGACGAACCTTTCGTTCCTGTTCCAGAAGCGCCGATTCCTGTACAATCCCGGGGCAGACTCCTTCAGCACGCTCAAGTACGACATCGACGCCGAGCCGAAGCCCGCCATTGGCCACTACCAGTCGTCCCGAGGTCTGGAGAAGCAGTCCGAGGTCTCGCGCCTCGAGCAGCACTATGGCAAAAACACCTTCGATATCCCCGTCCCGACCTTCGCCGAGCTCTTCAAGGAGCATGCCGTCGCCCCGTTCTTCGTCTTCCAGATCTTCTGTGTGGGCCTGTGGCTGCTCGACGAGTACTGGTACTACTCGCTCTTCACCCTCTTCATGCTCGTCGCCTTTGAGAGCACAGTCGTGTGGCAGCGCCAGCGCACCCTCAACGAATTCCGCGGCATGAGCATCAAGCCCTACGACATCTGGGTCTTCCGCCTCGGCAAGTGGACCGAGATCCAGACCGACACCCTTCTGGCCGGCGACCTCGTATCCGTCGGCCGAACCAAGGAGGACAGCGGCGTCGCATGTGACATGATTCTGGTGGAGGGTGCTGCCATCGTCAACGAGGCCATGCTGTCGGGAGAGAGTACCCCTCTGCTCAAGGATTCCATTCTGCTGCGTCCGTCGGACGCTCCCCTCGACCCGGAGGGATTGGACAAGAATGCATTCCTCTGGGGCGGCACCAAGGTTCTCCAGGTGACCCACGGCAACCCTGAGCAGGAGAAGCCATCTCTCCCGTCCGGTGTTCCTGCGCCTCCTGATGACGGCGCCATGGCTATTGTCATCAAGACTGGCTTCGAAACCTCCCAGGGCAGCCTGGTCCGGACAATGATCTACTCGACTGAGCGCGTCTCGGCGAATAACGTCGAGGCCCTCCTCTTCATCCTGTTCCTCCTCATTTTCGCCATCGCTGCCTCGTGGTACGTCTGGGACGAGGGTGTCAAGAAGGACCGCAAGCGTTCCAAGCTGTTGCTAGACTGCATCTTGATCGTCACCAGCGTCGTTCCTCCCGAACTGCCCATGGAGCTCAGTCTTGCCGTCAACACCAGCCTGGCCGCGCTGTCCAAGCTTGCCATCTTCTGCACCGAGCCCTTCCGGATCCCCTACGGCGGTCGCATTGACGTTGCCTGCTTTGACAAGACTGGTACACTCACCGGCGAGGACCTGGTTGTCGAGGGCATCGCCGGCCTTGGACTGGCCGATTCGGACGTTGTTGACAAGAAGGAAGCCGATGGCGCCCACTCCGACATGACGTCCGTCAAAGATGCTGGCCTCGAGACCCAGCTCGTCCTTGCCACTGCCCATGCCTTGGTGAAGCTCGACGAGGGGGAGATTGTCGGCGACCCCATGGAAAAGGCCACCCTCGCATCACTCGGTTGGACCCTTGGCCGCAACGACCGGCTCTCGAGCACGAACAAGGCCGGCAGCACACAGGGCGCCGTTCAGATCAAGCGTCGCTTCCAGTTCTCGTCCGCCCTCAAGCGCCAGAGCTCCGTGGCCATGGTTAGCGGCTCCAGCTCCGAGTCTGGGAAGAAGATCAAGGGTACCTTTGTTGGCGTCAAGGGCGCGCCGGAGACCATCGTGACGATGCTGGTTGACGTGCCCGCCGACTACGAGGAGACGTACAAGTACTTCACCCGCAAGGGCTCGCGCGTGCTGGCCCTGGCGTATAAGCAGCTGACTGTGGACTCTGAACTCGGCGCCAGCAGGATCAACGACTTGAAGCGCGAAAAGGTGGAATGCGACCTCACTTTCGCCGGCTTCCTGGTATTGCACTGCCCTCTCAAGGAAGACGCCAAGGAGGCCGTGCAGATGCTGAACGAGAGCAGCCATCGTGTGGTCATGATTACCGGAGACAACCCCCTGACGGCTGTACACGTCGCCCGCGAAGTCGAGATTGTGGATCGCGACGTCTTGATTCTTGACGCCCCCGAGGACAACGTCGGCGGGCAGAAGCTTGTCTGGAAGAGTGTCGACGACAAAGTCAGCATCCCGGTTGACCCGTCCAAGCCCGTCGACGCCGAGATTCTCAAGACAAAGGACCTCTGCGTGACTGGGTATGCTCTGGCCAAGTTCAAGGACCAGGCTGGCTGGAACTCTCTCTTGCGCCACACGTGGGTTTATGCCCGCGTTTCCCCGAAGCAAAAAGAGGACATTCTGCTTGGCCTCAAGGAGATGGGCTACTACACTCTGATGGCTGGCGACGGCACCAACGATGTCGGAGCCCTCAAGCAGGCGCACATTGGCATCGCGCTGCTCAATGGCACCAAGGAAGACTTGACCCGCATCGCGGAGCACGCCCGCAACACCAGGATGAAGGACATGTATCAGAAGCAAATCGACTTGATGAAGCGCTTCAACCAGCCCGCCCCGCCTGTCCCCATCATGATCGCTCATCTGTACCCCCCTGGTCTCAACAACCCCAACTACATGAAGGCCATTGAGCGCGAGGCGAAGAGCAAGAACATGACGCCCGAAGCCTACGCAAAGGCCCAGGGCCACGCGACGGAGGTAATCGTGTCTCCCGGCGCCCAAGACCTCATCAGCGCCAACGATCCCCGCAACGCCCGCAAGGCCGAGGCGAACAAGAAGGCTGCCGGTTTCGCCGACAAGCTTGCGTCTGGCATGATGGAGGCCGAACTCGCCGACGACGAACCCCCGACTCTGAAGCTGGGCGACGCTTCCGTGGCCGCCCCGTTCACGTCCAAGCTCCGAGACGTCATTGCCATCCCCAACATCATCCGGCAGGGTCGATGCACGCTCGTCGCGACGATTCAGATGTACAAGATCCTGGCCCTGAACTGCCTCATCAGCGCCTACTCCCTTTCTGTGCTGTACCTCGAGGGCATCAAGTTTGGCGACACCCAGTACACCATCAGCGGCATGCTCATGTCGGTCTGCTTCTTGAGCATCTCGCGTGCCAAGGTGGTCGAGGGCCTGAGCAAGGAACGCCCCCAGCCAAACATCTTCAACGTCTACATTATCGGTTCGATCCTCGGACAGTTTGCTGTCCACATTGTCACCCTCATCTACATCGCCCGACTCTGCGACAAGATTGAGCCGTAAGTTTTCCGCCTGACCCCCGTGGCTACAGGGAGAAGATTCTAACATGTCGCAGACGCTCCACCGACGGCCTCGACCTTGAAGCCGAGTTCGAGCCGTCGCTGCTCAACTCGGCCATCTACCTCCTCCAGCTCATCCAGCAGGTCTCGACCTTTGCCATCAACTACCAAGGCCGCCCCTTCCGCGAGTCCCTCTCGGAGAACAGGGCCATGTTCTACGGCATCGTCGGCGTCTCGGGCCTCGCCTTTGTCTGCGCCCTGGAGCTCATGCCTGAGATCAACGAGGGCATGAAGCTCGTGCCCTTTACCGAGGAGTTCAAGATGAAGATGGCCGCGAGCATGGTCCTCGACTACGCCCTCTGCTACTTCATCGAGAAGACCCTCAAATGGGGCTTCAGCGACTACCGCCCCCGCGACATCGCGGACCGCCGGCCCGAGCAGCTCGAGCGCGAGGTCGCGCGCAAGAAGGCCGCCGCCGACCAAAAGGCCGCCGAGGAGGAGAGGAAGCGCGTCGAGAAGGTGGCCGAGTTTGAGCGCCAGGTCGAGGAGCGCAAGAGGAAGCTGCGCGAGTGGCGGGCTGGGCGGCAGCAGGCGCAGTAGATGTGTACGTCAACTAGGTGGTTAGACACGGATCCAGATGCGGCGACGGGCCGGGGGCAAGTGTAGAGCATTAGACAAGAGGGCGTTGATTCGCAGGTGCAAGATCCTCATCAGGTCTAATAGAAGCGCTCAAGATGAACACCGTCGTGGCGTCTCTGCCGATTCAACGCTGTCATCAACATGAATTCCTGTCACGGTCTGGCATCTCACCTTGGTTCCAGGAGTTCTTAAAGGGAACACGCAACGGGTGCGCTCAATTTACTATGGTACAAGTGACTCGATTGAAGTCTATGGCAGTGTAGGACAGCAGAAGAAAACCCGCCTGTTCCTCGCGAAGCTCAACTAACCAAGCCCACCGCTGCGGGCACATTAGCCAGTTCCGTCCTTCCTTGTTTTTCTTCATTCATACATGGCTCCGCCTCCCCTTGGTATCCCTCCCGGCCAGGCGAGACGGCAAGCGGCGGAGCGCCACGCTGTTCATAAGTATCGGTGATGCGTTTATTTGCCGGGGTTGGAGGCAACGAAAGCAACGCCCTTCTCAATGTTCTTCTTGAGGTCGCCCAGGCAGGCCTCGACGAGCTTCTGCTCGTTGGCGTCGATCTTGCCGATGGGCAGGATCTTCTCGACACCGTTGGGGCCGAGCTCGACCTTGCTGCTGAAGAAGTCGATGCCTTGGTCCTTGTACAGGGGGGAGTCGACAAAGGTGGGCTCGACGACGCCCTTCTCGCCGTCGGCGGCGCGGAGCAGGGCATCGGCCATGCGGGCGCCGGCCATGGCCATGGACAGGGTGGCAGAGCCGGCACCGTCCTTGGCCTTGACGACCTCGTCACCGCCGAACTGGACGCGCTTGACGAGCTCGGCGTCGGAGGTCAGGTCGGGGTGGTTGCTCTGGCTGAAGAGAGGGACGATGGTGACGCCCGAGTGGCCGCCGATGACGGTGATGTTCTCGTCCTTGGGGTCGGTGCCCTTGATCTCCGAGACGAAGCGGCTGGCGCGGACGACGTCGAGGGTGGTGACGCCGAAGAGGGTCTTGGGGTTGTAGACGCCCTTGGCCTTGAAGACCTCGGCACAGATGGGGACGGTGGAGTTGACGGGGTTGGAGATGATAAGGACCTTGGCCTCGGGGGCGGACTCGGCGACGGCCTTGGCGAGGTCGCGGACGATGGAGGCGTTGGTGTTGAAGAGGTCGTCACGCGTCATGCCGGGCTTTCGGGGGACACCGGCGGGGATGAGGACGATGTCGGAGCCCTTCAGGCACGAGGCCAGGCCGCTGGGGGTGGGGTCGTAGCCCTTGACGGTGGACTTGGTGTTGATGTGAGAGACGTCGGCGGCCACGCCTGTCAAGGGAGCTTAGCATGGAGTGTGTCCAGCCTGGATCCACGGAGGTGGAATAAGAGGATGGGAGGAAATTGGCGCATCATGGGCCGCGACGGGATGGATCTGCTGGGTGCTGAGGCAACGTACCAGGTCCCAGACGGATGTCGTACAGAGCCAGGTCGGTGACTCGGGTGTTCATCTTGAGGAGCAGGGAGAGAGGCTGGCCAATGCCGCCAGCGGCACCGAGGACGGCGACCTTGGAGAGCTACGGCAGGCCAGCATGTCAGCGCACATTAGAGCTGGGACTTCAGCTTGTGGTGGGAGACTCACGTTGCGCGCAGAGGCGGAGAAAGCCCGGCGCTGGATCTTGGAGGCCAACATGATGGATGAAGATGCGGTGGTCTGGAGGTATCGAAGGAAGATGAGGAGAGGTCAATTGGACACGATGTGGACAAAGTCGGTGTTTGCGAGGACAAACGGGGAAGAGAGGAACGGAGCGAGAAAAGATGGCGAGGTTCCACAGCGTGGCCCGATCGGGTAAGGCTCGGGGTATTCGGGTGAAGGGGGATCATGTGTCGGGATCAGACCAAAGCCAGGAACAGCGAGCGGCAGTCCATAGCATGGCACAATTCTACAATACCCGATGCCACAGAAGACTGCTATCATAGGCGTAAGCAAAGCTGAAAGCGAGTGTCTTCGGCGATGCTGCGTACCTATGAGATTGTGGGCCCGTGCTGCCTGCGATGCCTGAGATTTCCTGCGATGGACACGGAGCATGGCAATTGAGACAGGCCCCGAAGCCGGTTTCGGTCGAGTGTTTTCCATTCAGCTTGCTCAAATTGCAGATTCTGTATAGTCTGGAAGCTTCCGTGCAAGCATATGGCGGTCAATGCCTGGTTTGGCATGTTCTTTGGTGACGAGATGGTATATCGCGTTCTTTGGACCACGACGGACCAGTCGACTAGGGTTTCAATCACCCGTCCAGAGCCTTTGCTGACGGACTCGGATCTGTACGCCAACATTGAATATTAGTTCATGGCAGGGCGACTGTAGATTGGCATTTTTCAGCACCTCGGGACAATGATTGTGGACTGCTCGCCGTCTGACTCACGAGCTTCAGGGTAGGCTCAAGCTTTTAGGTCACTCGCAGCTCCCCGCCAAATCTCACCTTGCCATGCACCCCAGCGAACCGCACTCTGGCCGCCATGTCCCTCGCGCAGCTCTCGCAGCTGCTTCCCCTACCAGAAGAAGACCTCCGCCAGGTCCTCGAGTACGCCGCGACCCTCTCCAAGCCCGAGGCCGCCGCGCACTTTAGCAACCTGCTCGGTGACTCGCCCCTCGCCGTCGACTTCATCTCGTCCTTTAACTCGCACAGAAGGGCGCCCCAAGCAGCGCCAGCACAGCTCTCGGGGGCGGCATCGGACGCCATCGACGGCGTGCCAAAGGCGAAGCACGCGCCGAAGAAGAAGAAGCCCGCGATACGCCACCCCCAGGCGAGACAGGTGGATGAGTACGCTGGACCGTCGAGCACGGCGTACAGCAAGAAGGGCCAGGACCTCGAATACATACCACAACGCGCAAGCGCGCCGAGCAGCAATCATGCGTCCCGATCGGCCACGCCGCTGCAGCCGCCAGCGCAGCCGCCGCCGAAGCAACATGCCTCGTCTACGGGGTTCTTGATATCCGACTTGCCGTCCAAGGGCAAGGCCAAATCGAACCCATCCTCTCGGAGCTCGACACCGAAACCATCGAGCGCAAACAGCACCAAGATATCAATAGCGGGAGGAACACCCATGGCGGGGCAGTCTACGGCACTTGCTGACCTGGACGCCGCGATCCGAGCACTGGAGATCACGACAAACCCGTCATTGGGCAGTGGCAGGCAGCGGAAATGCAACTGTGTTGCAATGAGGCATCCACTGCAAAGTGCTGCTCCGAACTGCCTGTCTTGCGGCAAGGTCATTTGCATGAAGGAGGGCCTGGGCCCGTGCACATTTTGCGGGTCACCGTTGTTCAGACCCGACGAGGTTCAGGCGATGATACGGGAGCTGAAAGACGAGCGCGGACGAGAGAAGATGGCCGCCAACGCATCGGCCCATCGCAGAGCAGACGTTGCGAAAACGCCCGCGCCGTTTACGAAACCACGAGGGGGAGGCGACGGCGACGACGACTCGCTGGCCGACGCGGCGACCAAGGCTCGAGAGCATCGCGACAAGCTGCTCAACTTCCAGGAACAAAACGCCCGCCGGACGACGGTGCGCGACGAGGCTGCAGACTTTGACATGAGCGGAGCCATGACCGGCACGGGCAGCATGTGGGCGAGCCCCGAGGAGAGGGCCAAGGAGCTGAAGCGGCAGCAGAAGCTGATGCGGGAGATGGAATGGAACGCACAGCCCGACTACGAGAAGCGGAGGCAGGTGATTAGCATCGACCTCGTCAGCGGCAAGGTCGTGCGCAAGATGGCGGCCGTCAAGCGACCAGTGACGCCTGACTCGGGAGAGGACGAGGCTGCAAACGGGGTACTCGGGGAGACGACGGGAAACGCAAAGGGGGCATCCCATGGCGGCGGAGCGTTCAGCGGCAACCCGTTACTGGGGGCTCTGATGCGGCCAGTCTTTGAACCGCCCAAGGGGAAGGGCAAGGACGCTGGCGAGCCGGAGGGACGGGCCGAGCGGAAGAAGGGGTGGAGGCGGGTGCAGGACGATCTGGACAACAACGAGGAGGTTATCCTCGATGGCGGCGTATATGGCTACAGCGGAGGGGGAGCAGCGGGTGATGAGCCGGCATGTGGATAGCGCAACTGCATAGAAGTAGGGTGAGATGGGTGCTTCAAAGAGCAATGGCAAGAAGAGGGCATCATCGAAGCCTCGTGTCATGCTCGGCTCGACTCTGACCCATGTCGCTGACGAGCGGAAGTCGCGGGGCCGAGGATGCGTCGGTAGCGGCGGAGGCTAGCCGGATGTGGCGGCCACGTGACTACGTGTCAAGGGCGGTTGGTATGCGCGACAAGGCCGAGAAGGCCGCTAGAGACTCGTCCAACGCTGCAAGTCCCCTGCTGGGAGGCCACGCGACACGCCGTTTGGTGGGTCGCAGCGCATCTGGATGCACGCAATCCGCTGTTCCTCGCAACGCAATCCAATTCGTCGTGTCTCTGCGCTGCAGAACGGCCTGGTGCTTGCTGGTGTCGATTCGGAGAACCCGATGCCACGACAGCGCACGAGATGCAACGCGGCGCGGCGAAGGCAGAGGGCAGACGCCATTACTCGCGTTCCCCCGCCGCCATACGAGTGGGCTTAGCATGCAGGTCGATGCGACTTACCCTTCTGAGCCGCGAGGCTTTTCAGAGTTTTCGCCCGCCACTGACGAGGCCGTGCTCGCTAGAGGCAATGTAGCCCCTTTGGCAGAGACTTGTGCATCTCAACGGCCACTTGTCTAGGTGGCAGGTAGGAACAAAGACGGGTGCAGACATGGTGGCTGTGAATCGCTGCTCGACGACGGCACGACGTCAGCGTGGGCAAAGTCACGCAGGCATCAGGGTACTTGTCGCTGGCGCAAGTACGAGTAGTCCCCTGTAAGCCCTGATGCTGTACTGGGTACACCGTACGGCGGCCCAGCGCCCGGTCGCCTGACGTGCCTGCCCGCATGCGTCGCGACTGGACCGCGTAACCTCTGGGGAGTCAGCCGCCGTCAACCTTGCGCCCGCCAGGCTCCCACTCTTGCATCCCGCAACATCACCGCAACCGCCAACGCCGGCGCCATCACTACCCTCTGCTGCCGTCTGCCACTATCGCTTGCCTGCTGGACGGGGCGCTCTTTGCTGCAACAACTTGGGTGCGCGCGCCGTCGCTCAATCGGGACAGCAACGCAACCAGGCGGCGACGACGCGACGGCGACGATAGACGGGAAGCGCATCATCAATGACGCCCGACTGGCGCGGTGGGGCCGCAGTGCACAATCCGCGCGCCATGTCCCAGCCGTCTCTCTCTGCTCTGGATACGGACGCACGCAACGGTGAGACACCAGGTACGTCGGCCGACGGCGAGAGATCGCGACGTGGGGGGCCCGTTGCGGTGCCGCCGGCTCGCGCGCACGTCGCGGCGAAGCAGCAGCAGCAGTACGACAACAGCATGGACATGGACTCGGACGCGACGACGACGCACCGCCAACGGAAAGACGGGCAGTCGCAGCATCCTCCGCACCACATGGCCCAGGACAGCGGCGCCAGCTCGTCCCAGAGCCTCACCACCCGTTCCGTGACCAACTCCCAAGAATCCGCCGTGACGGCGTCGACGGACCAGGTCGTCACGCCGCCTGCCAGCGACACCAGCGGCGGCCTCGACGTGTCGGGGGTAGGGGGAGGCGGAGGAGAAGCAAATTGTAAACCAGCAAGTGGAGGAACTGTCGTCGCGGGCGAGGGCCACCACGACGCCGCGAGCCACAGCAGCCAGCTGCTGCATCTATCCGCCATTGCTGCCGCCCAGGATAGAATCATGCCCGACGCAATGGGCGGCGGTTCGAGGAAGCGCATGGCGGACGGCGAGGTCAAGGAGCGCGGCAGTAGTACGAGTCCGGTGAAAGGACACTCGCGAACGACCAGCGCCGTCAGCATGGCCTCGACCGTCGGCAGCCACCTTGGCGAGGTACGTCGGCGGCCCCGATCATGGAGACACTGATACTGACTACCCCAGCTGTCCGCCGAGCTCAGGACGCGCCTCTCCTACGCCATGGTCAAGGTCAACCACGGCTGGCAGTCGCGGTCACTGGACGAGGTTGAATCCCTTGCCTCCCAGGCCGTCTCGCCCAGCTCGAGCACCTCGACCGTCCATCGCCGCCACGGCTCCTCTGCGAGCCCGCGACTGCCGCTCACTTCCGCGACGCCCCAGGTTCACTTTGCTCACGACCCCGTCATGATTCGGCGGACATCCAACTCGCCGCCTTCGCTGTCCTCCAACAAACCGACCCTCGCCCCGCCAGCCCCGATCCAGCCGTCCATGTCCATGCCTGGCCCCAGGTCCAACCCGCGCCGCAACTCGAACCCTCGGTACACTCCTACGATGCTCTCCAACTCGCACTCCGCCTCCCCTCGCACACCGGGTCAGCCGTCGCGGCTCGACACTAGCAACCCCATATCCCAAGTGGTCCAGGACGCAGCCGAGAGTTTGCTATTCATGAGCAGCCCAGGGAACTCGGCGAACCTTAAGCATGGCTTTTCGCCTTCTGGCTCCCCGGGAGCACAGCCTAATCCAGCTCGGAGCACGGGCGGACGACATGCGCTGCCCGGTGGCGCCCGGAAAGCCCTTCCCTCGCAACGGCCGGCCGCCTTTCCCAGCAAAAAGGTGGGATTCGACAAGGGCCCTGGCATGCCCCCTCCCCCGGACTCGCCCATGGACCTGGACACGCAGGCCGTCTACCTCTCGCCCAGCAAAGGGACACCAAGGAGACGGCCGACCGGCACGAGCAACCATGTGCGGGCCGCGCTCTCTCTACCCAGCGGCCTGGGACTCGGCAACGGGACTGCGAGGAAGACGCTGCGGGACGATGATATCGAGCGGATGCTGGATCGCGCCGGCGCCGAGGCGGTGGATAGCTCTGATGATGAGGAGATCCAGCTGCCTCCTGGCCGAAGAGGGTTCGCGGGGGTGATGGGAGCCTAGGCGAGACCATGGACGCCCTCTGCCGCTTACTCTCCTGCTGGTTGCTTGAGCCTGCGTGCCATCTCGACGGAAATTTTCCAAAATCTGGGCCACGTGAATCTACTCAACTTGGGGTGCACTACCCGACCCGTCACCGCCTTATGAACGTTTACGACATTTGCATGAGAAGTTTGTTTCGCCATTTCTGTTTCTTCCCCACGACATTTATTTGTATTGGCTGCCGTCGTGCTTTATCCGGGAGCTTTGTTTCTACATATTTGCCCGGGTCCATCCTCGCGGGTAGCATTCTTACGGAGCCGGTGGCATTTCGCTGTGCAGTTTGTTTAATCATCATTCGGGCTTTGCGCTCATTGTTATCCGGGCTGGCGGGCTGTTGGCATGGTGAGACGGACGATGTGATGGAGGAGGTATGCTTGATAAGGATTGAGTGTACGGCTTTGGAAATGGGTAGATGGGCAGTTGAAGCATAGATGTCTGGGTCGCCATGACCATTGAAGCCACCACTACCGATAGCGCTGTGGTACATGCCAATGATACCAACACATCACGGTGCCGACAAGCGCGTCCACGGCGTTGCCTCCGTCTTGGAGCAATCTGGTTCCAATCCTACTGCAGACGCTGCAATGGCTGCCAGCACTGACTCACCCGAACCGCCTGTCGGCTCGTTTGCAGACCTTCGGCTGAGATTGCATATGATCTGTGCTCAGCTATTCGTATGCTGGCATTGCTCCGGCACCATGGAGGATGACAGTCTCCCAGACTCAGGACCACATGCACTGCACTCACACGCCTTTCGGCCACGGGGGTGCGCGTTGTGGTTGGCCATGCAGGCTTCTGACGAAGAGCTGGAGCCTGAGGCCGAGACCCTGATCTGCCTGTGAGAGGGGTACTCCGTAGAGAACGGTAAATTGACACACAAGTATGAAGCCGTTCTTACGGTTAACCACCGGCTGGATTTTAGCCAATCAATGCTCGAATCCCCTCAATCTAGCCAGCCAACGCGAGGCGGGAAGAAGCGAAACTCTACTCCGTAGTCCCATCCCATAATGGATATCCTATTTAATGGAAACGTGGACGCGTCTTCCCAGCAACTTTTCGACTCAACGTCACACCATCTTCTTCCGCGAAACAAGACGGCAACGCTCCTTGAAGCACCTGTCGAGCGTAGCAAAGATGCACGAAGAACACCAGTATCTCGACCTTGTGCGAGAAATCCTCGAGCAGGGAGAGCACCGGCCTGACCGGTATGACGCGCCGGGGCAGCGCTCGCGTCAATCCCAGCAAGGACCATGGCTAACACGCTCTCCCTAGGACTGGCACAGGAACCTACTCCATATTCGCGCCCCGACCGCTCAAGTTCCCCCTCAACAGAGACGGGTCCCCGATTCTGCCGCTGCTGACGACGAAGCGCGTCTTCCTGAAAGCCGTCGTCGCCGAGCTGCTCTGGTTCATCGAGGCCAACACGTCGTCGCTCGCGCTGAGCGAGGCTGGCGTCAAGATCTGGGATGGCAACGGGTCGCGCGAGTACCTCGACAGCGTCGGCTTGTCGCACCGCGAGGCGGGCGATTTGGGGCCCGTCTACGGGTTCCAGTGGCGGCACTTTGGCGCCGAGTACGTGGATGCCAAGGCGGACTACACGGGCCAGGGCGTCGACCAGCTCGCCGACGTGATAGACAAGCTGCGGACGAAGCCGTACGACCGACGTATCATCATGTCTGCGTGGAACCCGAAGGACTTGAAGAGCATGGCCCTGCCGCCTTGCCACATGTTTGCGCAGTTCTACGTGTCGTACCCGCGGACGAAGCGATCGACGACGACGACGACGACGACGAATGGCAATGGTGCAACGGCTGAGAACGGAGAGAAGCCTCAGGGCCATCTGCACTGCCAGCTGTACCAGAGGTCCTGCGACATGGGCCTGGGCGTCCCGTTCAACATTGCCAGCTACGCGCTGCTGACGCACATGCTTGCTCATGTGTGTGAGCTGGTGCCCGGCAGCCTCACGCACGTCATGGGAGACGCCCACGTCTATCTCGATCACGTCGATGCGCTCGAGGAGCAGCTGGAGCGCGAGCCGCGGGACTTTCCCGAGCTGGAGATTGGGCGCCAAAAGGGCGGCAGCATTGACGGCTGGAAGGCCGAGGACTTTGTGGTCAAGGGCTACAACCCGCACAAGTCTATTCCCATGAAGATGTCTGTATGAAGGGGGTGTGACATATTAATGATACGGCATGCATCCAGGCGGTGAGAGGCGTTGGAGTCTAGGCCTGCGTTTCGAGCCGCGACGGGATTCCTCTAGTCTTGACACCGTTCCCTGCCCTCGCCGTTCCACAGTAGCAGTACCCTATGTCTTGTGTCGTAACTTCGTAACCGCCCACGACTCTATTGTGCCGTGCTGTGCCCCTCCCACTATCCGCAATACCATGTCTCAGTCCACCTCGGCGACGTCGTCCTCCCGCGGCGGCTTTATATACTGCGAGATGCGCCTCCCCAGCGCCGAGCTCGGCTGCCGCCTCAGCGTGCGGTTCGCGGGACCCGTCGCCGGCGCACTACTCGCAGGACACGGCGACAGCACGCCGCGGTGCTGCGTCTGCTGCGGCGGCGCGCCGACGCTGCTGCGCGACCCGGCAGAGTAGTAGGCGCTGTCGCGCTGCTGCG
>PKSG01000919.1:0-12115 GCA_002916505.1 Tolypocladium paradoxum | reverse complement strand
CCCTCCCCCCCCCCACTCCTCCCGTTCTTCTTTTCTTAAAATCCGCCGTCCTCTGTTCCTCGGCTCCTCGTCCGGCACGCAGGAACCCAGCAAAGACGCCCATGTTCGGACGCCCGAGGAGCGATGGCGGTAACGGCGGCACGCTGGCCGGCGAGCCGCGTCCGGCCGACGGCGCCTCGACCGACAAATACGACGCCTCGGCCGCGCGCTACGGCGCCGTCGACGGCGCGCCCGCCTTCGACGCCAGCGACAGCAGCGGCACCATGGACCCGGACTCGGGCGTGAAGCGCGGCTTGAAGAATCGGCATCTGTCCATGATGGCGCTCGCCGGCATCATCGGGCCCGGCTTACTCGTCGGATCCGGAGGCGCCTTGAACAACGGCGGCCCCGCGTCGCTGCTCATTGGCTTCGGGCTCATTGGTGCGTTTGCTGCTACTCCTTTAAGGCACAGTCGCTGACAGGCTTCCCCGGTACCCAGGCATCATCGCTTTCGCCGTTATGCAGAGCCTGGGTGAGGTGACGACGCTCTTCCCCGGAGGCGGCTCCTTTGTCTCCCTCGCCGAGCGCATGGTCGACAAGTCCTTTTCCGTCGCCGTCGGCTGGAACTACTTCATCATCTGGGCCGCCGTCCTCGCCAACGAGTACAACGTCGTCTGCAGCATCCTCACCTACTGGGCGCCCCAGGTCCCGCTCTGGGGCTTCTTCCTCGTCCTCTGGTTCCTCTTCTCCTGCTTCCAGCTCCTCGGCGTCGAGGCCTTTGGCGAGGCCGAGTTCTGGCTCGCCCTTTTCAAGATCCTGGGTCTTACTGCCTGCTTTATTTGGTCCATCGTGTACGCTACCGGGGGGCTGATTGGCCAGACCGAGCCTCTCGGCTTCCGATACTGGAACGATCCCGGCGCCTTCAACAACAATGGCTTCAGAGGAGTTGCTTCCGTCTTCGTCTTCTGCAGCACCTTCTATTCAGGCGTTGAGTCTGTCGCCGTGGCTGCGACCGAGACGAGAAATCCTGGGGTTGCAGTTCCCCAGGCCATCCGCCAGGTCTTCTGGAGGATAATCTTCGTTTACATGGGGAGTGCTCTCTTCTTTGGTATTACGTGCCCTGCCAACGCCGATGGCCTTGTCAACGGAGGAGCAAAGGCTCTCCAGAGTCCCATGACCATTGCTATTCAGAATGCCGGGTGGCACGGAGGTTCGTTCTCACCCTGCTCTCCAGCATCAATGTTCAATACTAACTGTCGACCTCAGGCGTCCATCTCATCAACGCCTTCATCCTCATCACCTGCGTGTCGGCCATCAACTCCTCCATTTACATTGGCTCTCGGACTATCTTTTATATGGCCCAGTTCGGCAAGGCACCCCGATTCATTGGCTGGACAAACAAGATGGGCGTCCCCGTCTGGGCCATTCTGATCACCAACGCCGTAGGTGCTATATCCATGATGAACGTCTCGACCGGAGCCTCCAAGGCCTACGGATACATTGTCAACCTGTCTGGTGTGAGCACTTTTCTCGTCTGGGCCAGCATCAGCTTCATCCACATCCGCTTCCGTCGCGCATGGACGACCCAGAAGCGTAGCGTCAGCGAGATCCCCTTCAAGAGCATGTTTTATCCGTACATTGCATACTTTGGTCTTGCGGCCAACATTTTCCTGGCTGTTGTCCAGGGCTGGACGACTCTGTCGCCGTTCGAGGCTGGCAACTTCGTCGACGCATACATCCTCCTCCCGCTATTCGGAATCATCTACGTAGTGTGTAAGCTTTACTGGAGAGGCACGGACAGGTTCAAGCGCAGCTGGGAGATCGACATCGACAGCGGCAGGAGAACAGACTTGGACCAAAAGGGGATTGTGCCCGGGGATGAGGCGTTTGTGCGGGCTGACAGAGTGCCGTTCTGGAAGAAGGTGTGGAGTTTGTTATAGATTTTGGTGCTCAAAACACCCCAATTTCGACCTTGTGTGGCGAAATGGGGTCGCCGCTTTTGTAGAACCCGGCTCCGGCGCTAGTCACAGGTCGAGTCTATATGGTTGAGTAACGTGGTCCGTCGATAGGTTGACGGTGAAGGGAGGAAAGATCCGTGGCCCCGGGCCCGATGCTCTCGATATCCCATTGCCGCGTCAGGTTGGCGGAGGCTGAGGAAGGGCGGCTTGTGCCTTCGGAAGGAGAGCGGTTCCATGGGCTGGTGTGACAGGAATCTCTGCCAGTGCGGGAAGCGGGCGTGAGGGTTATGAGAGCTATTGTCGCCGAACATATCCGAGAATAGGGGGGAAGGCTGGAGATGTGCAACTCTATCTTGGACGGTACACACATCCATCTAGGGCCCTCACCACCCTAGTCGTAACCCTGACGAAAACCCTCAACCCGGCGATGTCCCAGGGCATCCTCAATCCATTTCCACAGCCTCTTGTCTGCCACAAAGCCTTCTTTATGCATCTCTGACATAAGCGTCAGTTTTCTCGCCACTGCAATGTTGGCAACATTGGCGACACTAGGCCTACCAAAGGCTTGGCGTTCCCGCTCCTCGACGTAACTCTGTGGGAGGTCATCCTTGCTCAATTCGTAGAGAAGGTTTTCGTTCTCTTCGCGCTGGGCCTGCTTGTAGAACAAAAGTAATATTTCTCCGTCGTGGTGCCCCTGCAGCTTGAGTGCTCGTTCATACAAGGCCGCAAATAGGTGATAGTCCTGCGTAGATAGCATGCGTACCAGGCGCTGGAAGATTCCCATCAAACCAGCTCGTTCCCATATTTCTCGTCCAATCGTTTCGCCATCGGTTGCTTGATTGAAACCTGTCCGGAAGGCGGAGACGAGCGACTGCTCAGGCAAAATCGATGTTTTTCGAAACAGGGGGGTAGCAAGTAATTCGGTAACCGGAACGGATGTCGTAGAACCCCAGTCAATGATACACGTAATAGTTAGGTCATCGTCAACGAAAATATTGCCGGGATGTAGGTCCGGGTGGCTCAGAGGGAAACCCTTGTCAGCTCTGGGATAGCATAGGCCAGGCATTATGTCGTGCAGTAGCTGACCGACGATGCAATAGGCAAGCCGATTCTTGCTGTGATCGATCTTCTGACCAATGGCGACAAAATCATTCCATCGACTAATGGCAGCTTTGAAGCTATCCCAGGATGGATATTCAGATGAATCCGGAACCGGGGCAAAAAAAGCGTGTGGACTGAGTTGAAGCTCTTTGGCGTGGGAGATATAAGCCGAGATAAGAGAGTCCACGTAATCAACTTCGGCTGAGAAAGGCCCACGGCTGATTCCCTCAAGTGAATCTCTGGCTTGCCAGGTGAGTGAAGGGGAAAGACATTTGCCAACAAAGTGATTCCCGTGAGGATCTTCGGAAAGCGAACCGATCTTGTCAACGCGAAGATGCCATAGTTGCGATGTGATGGCTCCTAGCTGTCTCATGATTTTCATTCGGCCCTTCTCCGAGAGCGGGCGAACAGGGTCTGGTGAGGCCAATTTTGATGGCGGTTGGAGCTGGGGAATCCAGTCGTACTCCGATAAGGGATGGCCAGAAGCCTTGCTCATTAGTATGTACGGTACCTCGATTTCATTTTCACGCGACGCGCTGAAACAGTTAGACTCTGGTTACGCGGATGATGGGTAGATAGCACTGGATGCTCACCAATATGCAAAAACTTCAGGCACCGGAACCAAGCTATGAGACCTGATATACTTCAGGGTAGCAACCTCGCTGGAAACCAAGTCGTGAGCTGATTCATCACTAGGGCCTCCATGTCGGGGAAGCCGAGGAGAGCGAAAAATCCATTCGACACCGTCTTCGAAGGTCACGACAACAGCCCAGTTCAGGCTGCCAGCCAGAGGCGGCTCCGACGTGTCGCAAAAGCAGGGCTGGTTCCGAATGGCGCCTGCAAGGACGATAAGGGCATCGAGGTTAAAATGGGAGTACCTGAATACCTTCGGCTTAGCCATCTCGAGGGTGAAAACGATGGATGAGGTCAAAGTCCTGTGCTGAGGACTCGGCCGCGAGACCTGGATGTAGGATGGGTGGTGGGCGGTGACTGTGCCGGTGAGAGGTCGTGGAGAACAGGGCTTGGGACGCAGTCGTTCTCAACACGTCTAAACTTGATCCGATTGCTGAGACAAGGCGACTTGTAAAGCAGAGTGATGTGATGCAAGGATGGTGTTGTCGATTCAGTGCGGCCCGCGCGGCCCTCCCGCCCGTGTGTAGCCCAGCCCAGCGCCCAGCCCAGCGCCCAGCCCAGGGCATCTCCAGTGTCCAGGGCCAGTGGATGGCCTAAACTCAGCATCAACGGGAATGAGGTCAGCTCTCCAGACGCACCTCGTACCTCGATTTCCCGACTCTCGCATCCGCAGCCCCAGACGACGCAGCGCAGCCCTTCTTCGAGCACCGAGCCAAACAGACGAACCATCCCAGCGCACCGAGCACGCACGCGCACTGACCCTGACGTCGCCGTCATCACATGTCTGTCGCATCCCGCCAACCATCCGCACCGCCAGCGTCCAGCCTGCCCGCCGCAGCTCGCGCTCCCCCGTCACCGTCACGGGGCCGACGAGGTTCTCGACAATCGCCCGACGAGCCGAATGAATGCAACCGCTAAACCCCTTCCTGGCCGCCTTCTTCAGGAGCTCCGTCGTCGCCCAGTGCACCCCCGTCCACCACCACATCCTGCTCGTGCCCCTGACGGATGTGCTCCTCACCTACCGTGAGACCGACAGCGGCGCCTCCGCCCACGAGGTCATCGCCTCGGAGGAGTTCCTGAGCAGCCATGTCCTGCGCATCCCGGGCCCGGCCGCCTCTTCCGCGGGGGCCAAGGACGCAGGGCAGAACCTGCGCGAGGTGAGGGGCAAGGCGAAGCAGTTCTCGACGCTCAACGGGCGGAGCGTCGTCGTCAAGGACTCGTTTGTCTACAGCAACAAAGGTGCGGACGGCGCGGTGGCCCCCCTCGAGTTCGCGCCCGCTGACAGTCCCGTTCCAGGCTTCAAGACGCTCGCCCAAGCCCAGATCCTCAACGACGCCACGTGGTACCCCGACGTGTTCGAGCCCCGACAATGGCTGTTATACTTTATATCGAAGCCGCTGGTAGGCACTTGGGAAGAGATCAAGATTGCGCCCGCGCTTCTCATCCACGGCGTCAAGCAGATCAAGGCCGCCGAGCAGAAGAAGGCACCCAACGGCGAGTCGGCGGACCAGGCCGTGCCGCGCAAGAAGGACATCAGGAGCTTCCACGACCTGCTGAACCACTTTCCCATGATTGCGCGACAGATGCAGCCCGGCCTCGAAAAGCTGTTCCTCGAGTTCACGACCGTCTTCGAGAAGCCGCTGCCGCCTCCACCATCCGCCTCGAGCATACCCGACCCGCAGCCCGAAGGCCCAATAGCTGCGGCGATGAAGAGGGCTCGGTCCAACAGCTTTCCCACGCGCAACGGCAGGAACATCCCCGATAGCCTCCCAGTGACGGAGAACTTTTACGCCGAAGACGACGAGGACGTCATGAGAGCCTCGCTCGAGACGGCTGTCACGGCCGCAATCGATCTCTTCCAGGGCGTCGACAAGCAGCAGCTGTCTCTACTGGGCGCCACTACCGACTTGACGGGACCGCTTGTCGAGAAGCTCATCGAGCGCTACGTCACCGAAAATGTCCACCATCTGCTGTTCCCGAAGCTGAGCGGGCTAAAACGACCCGAGGACCTGGAGCTCGAGGCAAAGATTAGGCAGATGGAATTTATCGACATCTCCCAACTGGGCATCCCCATAGATGGCGGCTCGAGGGCCAAGCACGATCTGCTCATCCAGCTTGGGCCGGTCATCGAAGAGTTCAAGAAGATTCCCAACGCACGGAGTCCCGGCGAAATGATGGACAACCTGCTCTCGACCATGAAGGCGGTTTCGCAGCTGACGGAAATGTCCAAGACACAGGGCACCGGGGAGGACCAGGCCTCTGAAAAGGCAATCATGACTGTCAATGCCGACACCCTCGTTTCGCTTCTGCTGTACGTCGTCATTCGTTCACAGGTTCGGAACCTTCAAGCTAGACTCATCTACGTGCGCAACTTCATCTTTGTCGACGACGTGGACAGCGGCGAGATGGGGTACGCGCTAAGCACATTCGAAGCCGTGCTTGCGTACCTTGTCATGGACTCGGCAGGCTTGCGGAGGGCGAGCAGGAGGAACAAGGCGTTGTGGGACGCAACCAAGAAGGGGAACATGAACGATCTCAAGAGCATTATGGAACCGGGCATGTCGGCCGTCGACGGTGAGGACCGTGACGAGGATGAAAGCCTTGCTCACGAGCCTTCGAGGGGGAGCAGGCGACCGTCCTTTACCTGGAGCTTCGCAAACGGCTCGTCGAGACGGTCTTCCCTAGCACTGAGCATCTCGGACCGATTCTCGCACGGCTCGGGTCTCAGCCACGTCTTCCCCTTCCAGTTGAACGGCGATGGCGTGGGAGATTTCCCTCTGGTGAAGAGGATCAAGAAGGTAGCCATGGACACCAGGAGCCTGTCGAGCGGATCCGAAGTCTCCTTTCACTCCCACACAGGGAGCATCGGGACCATCGGAAGCGCACTCGAGGGCGACGTGTCGGTGGAGAGACTGGCGCAGACGAGCGACTCGTTTGGTGAGTCGGTGCTCATGATGGCGGTCCAAAACAAGCAGCCAGAGCCCCTGAGGTACCTGCTGACCCTCTCGGGGTATTACCCGATCGAGGCCATCTTGGAAGACGTGAACAACGAGGACACGACGCTCCTCGGCGCTGCGATTCAACTGGGCCATGCTGAGTTGATTGACCTGATCCTGGGCCACGTCAGCTCCCTGGCCACGGGCGACCAGCTTGCGCAGTACGTCTGCCAACAAGACATCTGGGGCCGCAGCGTCGGGCACTACCTCTTCCACGCGCCGTCGTTGACGAACCGGATCGGCGGCTTAATACCGTGGCGGCAGCGAGATAAGAATGGCCAGACGCCACTGTTTGCGCTGTGCCGATGCTACGACCACGCCGACTACTACGACATGGTCGAAACCGGGTTGAGAGTCGCACGAGAGGCGCAGGGCGACGGGCAGCCGCTGCACATTGACGAACACGTCGACGGCAAGGGCAATACGCTGCTGCACATCATCAACGACGCGAGACTGGCCATGATGATGCTGCACTACTGCGACGTGGACGTCAACGCGACCAACGAAAAGCGGTTCACGGCGCTGATGGTGGCGAGCAAGTACGGACGGTACGACATGGTGAGATGCCTCTTCGCCGACCCTCGCGTGGACGTGACGGCGAGAGAAATGCGAGGGCTCACGGCGGTGGAGCTGGCCAAGGACGACGACGTGCGGAACAAGATTGACGATCTGGGCTTGTTCAGCATGCCGGCCGGGCGAGACGGACGCATCACGGGCGTTGTGCGGGCCTTTTTCGTGGAAGACGGGAGCGTTCGGCTGGTGCTCAAGTCGGCAGCCCCGACTGACCACGACAGCTACACGGTGACGACGAGCCGGCGCTCGTTGGCCGAGTTTGAGCAACTTGCCCGTCTCCTGGCCGAGGAGCACCCGGCGTCGTGGATACCGTCCATGGCGGACACGCGGTCGCCGTTCCAGCTGCCGACGAAGCCGTCGCGGGCGATTCTACGCGACATCCAGGCCAAGACGGACTGGTTCCTGCGCATCATGCTGAACCACCCGAGCCTCGCTACGCACGAGATGCTCTGGGAGTTCTTTCTGGTGCCGGAACTGCAGCTGGAGGCGATGGAGCAGCGGACCAAGCTCAAGGTGGAGACGAGAGTGGAAAGGATCAAGGAGGACTACGAGCCGGTGGAGGACGTGAGAGAAGTGGAACAGTTTGTAAACCACGCCAGAGAGATGGTGCGCAGCGTCAGCTATTCGACAAAGAGCGTGACGAGGAGAGCCAACGGCGTGGGGCTCAAAGCATCTGGTAAGCATTGCAGGAAACAGAAACAGAAGCAGGGGGCTGGGTGACGCATGGGGCCATGAACGCTGACATGATGGGTTGTATAGATCTGTTCGACGCCATGGTGCTGCTCCACAGGCAAGTCGCGGCGGTCGAGTATATTCCCGGGTCGCACGTGGGTGCGCTCGAGGCCTATGTCAGGGCCATGGCGCCGACGCAGTCAAGCCCGCAGGCGACGCTGCACACGACGCTGCTGGCGGTGCAGTCGACGGTGCAGGCGATGCTCTCGTCGCTGTCGCGACCGGCGACGCTGATCGGGCAGATCACGGCAGCCAAGAGGGAGGCAGACAGGAACGAGAACTCGGTGGGGCGGTCGTCGCGATGGCCGCTGGGCCTGCTGGACGAGACGAGACAACGGCTGCAAGACGGCAAGGAGCAGCGGGCACGAAAGTCGCGTCAAGAGGCGGAGCACCTGTCGCGAGAACTGCGGTACACGCAGCAGACGGTGGCGGCGGAGCTGGCAGGCTGGCAAGACATGCACGAGAAGATGGGCAGGCGCGCGATCCGCGAGTTTGCACGGGGGATGGTGGTCCAAGAGCGCATGAGGCTGGATGGGATGACGCGAGCGCTCAGGAGAGTGGCGGCGCCGGAAACGGGGACGGGTGCGGACACGGGGAGACGGTCGGGATGGGGACAAGCAGGCGTGCCGTCGCCAGAGCAGAAGGGGCAGCGGACGCTGACGGATGAGGCGGATGGAGGCGGCGCGATGGCGTGAAGGTCTCGCGCGTCATGTCCAATGCGACGGCAGGCGGTGGTTGGTGGTTTGGACACGACGGCGGCGAGATGCTGCACGTTGGATGCACGGGAGGGTCGCCTGCCTGCCTGCGTGCGCACGAAGGTGTTGGCCGCGATGGATGGCATTCAGCCTGGACCTTTTCCCTTCCTTTTCCCTTCCTTTTGTCACATTCGGGGTCCCTCGGCGCTGGAGGGCGAGCGATGGTTTACACACGTTCACGTCTGCTGTGACGGACGGCATGGATGGATGGCCGAGAGGACCTGGCCGAATCTGCTTCCCAGCTCATGAAAATATTATCCGGAGCGCCTTGGCGGGCATGCATGCATGTATTGTTGCCCGATGAAGCCTGGACGTGGGATCGGAAGCTGCAGACGGATCGAAACAAGGCGACGCACCGCACGACGAGCAACATGGGTCCATCGAGCCCGTGAGCAGCCGGTCGGGGCCAAACGAAGCAGCGAGAGCCAGTCGAATGGCGCATCCTTGTCCGCGGGGCCCGATTGGTGGCATCGCGGCCGCTGGATTGTGGTTGGATTCGTCCCGCTGCGGCGCGTCGCCTGCAGAGGAGCGCGTGGCGCGCAGCCAATGAGGAGCCGCTGAGGCTTTGGTACGCGCCGTTGGCTTCAGCCTCTCTCCTCGTCGCCGGCCGAGGTGGTACAGCCTACTCGTACAGGCCGTCTGGTGGTGCTCATCTCCGTAGCCGCTGCGACGGGCGGCTGATGAATCTCATGACGACAACGGCGAGGTGTGCGACGCGGTTGCGCTCGGGGCCCAGCCTCTCTCTGCGTTAAGCGCCTGGCTAGCCGCCGGGGCGACTCGTACGACCATGGGCCTCAATAGACGAGCCGTGGGCTTGCTTGTCGTCGCGGTGGTGCGACGCGGCAGCAGCGGCACGTGCGACGAGTGCTCTGTTCTTCGCGAGGCACGCACGCGAGACACGTGGTTTCGTGCAAGTCACGTCTCGAAGACGACGACACGCGCTCCTCCCGAGGCTCGCCTGAATCGCAACGACGCACCGTCTGCAGCCAGTGAGCTGCTGCATCCGAACATGAGTCACTGACGCTGGCCACTCACGAGGCCCGCGCCTGCAGCAAGCCGGCGACGCCAGAACGCCCGTGTGGTGGATCGAGGTGGTGGAGGAGGTGGTGGAGGAGGTGGCGGAGGCCGAGGTGGAGGTACGTACCCCCACCACGATCCCCGTCGAACCACATCTCGACTTACACGGCGCCGCACGTCGCGGTACGCGCTGCAAGAGAAGCCGCTGTTCTCTTCCGTCGCTGTTCTCGCTTCCCACTGCCGAGAGAGACCCGCGTTTCAGGACCCGTCCATCCTCCGCCAGCCACGGCCGGCCCCGTCATCTGGTCAGAGAGACTCGTCGTCGCTGCTGCATGGCGAGCATAAGAAGGCGGCCTCGTCCGCGTCCTCGCTTCGTCGTTTCCAATCATTCCGTGTCCTGCCGCGCTCTCTCCTGGCCTCCTCTCCTCCTCGAGGCGGCGTGTCCCCCGTCTACACGTGTTCCTGTTCCTCTTGTTGATAATACCATCACCACACTGTCTATACCTTGCTGCTCCACGGCTCACCTCCACCTCGAGGGAACCAACAGTCTTCTGGAAAGACGCCTGCGTCCCCGACGTACACGCTCACTCATCGCCGTAATTCACTTACTTGCTCTTGCTGGAGCCGGCCTCCACGTCGTCTAATCGGTAACCCGCTAATACCGCCTCGTCGCAACCATGTCTGCGTGAGTCCCTCCCGACATGCCTCCTCCCAGAACGCTCGGGGCACTCACTCATACACTGACTCTGCATCTGGCAGTCTGGAAGCCGACGTCGCGTTTGACTTTACCTTGCCCTCGCCCACGACCCCCCCCCTTCCCGCCTACGGCTTCGCCATGGACGGCGCCTTTTCCTTTGACCCGTCCCTCCTCGACATGCCGTACGGCAGCCGCCGCCACGTCCGCTCCTCCTCCAAGGCCTCCTCCGTGTACTCGGCCGTGTCGACGGCAGAGTCCACGCCCGACTCGGTCTGCACCCGCCTCACCACGCCGCCCCGCGCCAGCCCCCCCGTGCGCCATCACGGCCCCCTCTTGCTGCCCAAGATCCGCTCCCAGGACCAGAACATCGACCTCTCGCACGTTTCCGCTGCCGCCGCCTCCGCCGCCCTGCGCCGCGTCAGGAAGACGCACTCCACGCCGCCCGTTCGCTCCAGCCATGCCCGCAGCTACACCAACCCCGAGACCCTCAGCAGCATGGCCTACGCTCACATGTCGTCCTTTACCGGCCGTTCCATCGAGGACCAGCATGCCGTCTCCAACGCCCATGCTGCGCCCATGCTGTGCTCGTCCGTGAGCTTCGCCCATGACAGCTTCTCCACGGAGCCCGACATGATGATTCCCCATGGCCTGCCGTCCCGCCGCGCCTCGACGTGCGGCAGCCTCGACGCCGCAACCCTTGACAAGTTTGGCTACCCGACGTATCGCCAGATGCCCTTTGTCTCGACCTCGACGGCACCGAGCACCCAGTCCGACTTTGCCTATTCGTCCTACGCGCCCCGGGCGCCCTCGCCCCTGAGCCTGGCCGCCTCCCCCGACGAGCCGTCCGTGCCCATGTCCACGCCGTCCACGACGCTCGTCAACTTCCTCACGGCGCCCAACCCCGCCGCCTCCCTCGTCCGCACCATCTCCTTTCCCCTGCGCGACCCCAGCATCAAGCACTTCTGGTGGGACGTCCGCAGCATCCGCGCCTGGACCTCGTTCAGCGCCGCCGCCGTGCTCGCCCTCCCCGGCGCCTCCGCCCTGCTGACTACGCCGGTCCCGGCCCCCGTGCTCCCGCAGCCGGCCATGCCGTCCCGCCACCCGGAGACCGAGGCCGCGCTGCACGCCATCTACGCCGCCTACTACCTCCCCAAGCTCAACGCCGCGCTGGCCATCTCCTCGGCCCGCCCGCTGCAGCTCTCCGTCCCGCCCAAGCCGGCCAAGGCAGGCGGCGTCGACGACCTCTTGTTCGTCGCCAACGCCGCCGGCGAGTCGTCGGCCGCCGCCGCCATGTTCGGCGGCAAGCCCTCGGCGCGCGTCGTCGGCCTCGTCCGCAGCTTCGACCGCTTCAACACGGGCATGCGCGTCGAGGGCAACATCAAGCGCGTCGAGTACCTGCGCGGCCTCGCCGCCCTGCACCACGCCATGCGCGAGCACGGCTGCCGCTACGGCTTCATCCTCACCGAGATCGAGCTCGTCGTCGTCCGCAACGGCGCCGACCCGACCCCCTACTTTGGCGACCTCGACATCACCTCCGTCCAGCTCGCCGTCTCCGGGCCCGAGGGCGACGCCATGTCCTCCAGCAGCGGCAGCACCGACGAGTCCTCGTCGCCCATGACCGCCTGCCTCGCCCTCTGGGGCCTCTGCCAGCTCGCCGGCGACGCCGCCGCCGGC
>PKSG01000918.1:43704-126912 GCA_002916505.1 Tolypocladium paradoxum | reverse complement strand
GGGGATCTGGGGCGTCGGGCACGCAGCGGCTCGCCTTGGAAGAGGGTGGCCTCTTGGGCGACGAGGGAGAGGTGCTTGCGGTATGCGTAGAGGTTGACCTCGGCAATGTCCTTGCCGTTGCACAGGATGCGGCCCTTGTCGAGGTCGTAGAACCTGGCAGGCCGTTAGCGACAAGTCAGACGGGGACACGAGATGCAGCAGGGCTCGCCTCTCGAGGAGCGATATGATGCTCGTCTTGCCACAGCCAGAGGCGCCCACGAGCGCGGCAAACTGCCCCTTTTCGATGGTGAGGCTGAGCCCCTGAAACACGGGCACGTCGCGCGTGGGATAGGTAAAGTGCAGGTTGTCCAGCTCGATGCTCACGCCGCCGCGCGCGTCGGGGATGGCGCCGGCGGGCGACGCGTCGTCGTCGGCGAGGCGCGACTCGCGCATGTCGAGGATGCGGTTCGAGGCGGCCGTGACCTGGGCGGCGTTGGGCCCGAAGCTGAGCCCCTGGCCGGCGGCCTCGGCCGACTGGATCGTGGCCATGAAGCAGACGAAGAAGTTGAGCGGCTGGTACTCGCCGCTGGCCAGCAGGCGGCCGCCGTAGTAGAAGATGAGGGCCTGGCAGGCCATGGTGACGCTGTCGGAAAAGGCAAACAGCAGGCTCGCCCAGCGGGCCTTGTTGAAGGCGGCGACGACGTGGCCGCGGCACAGGCGCTCGAAGCGCGCGCACATGGGGCCCTCGAGCGTCAGCGACGCGACGGTGCGGAACGCGCCGATGGCCTCGGCGGCGAAGCTGGAGCTCTCGGCGAAGACCTCGCCGTTCATGCGGTCGAAGTCCATCTCGTAGCGGAAGCGCCAGTACGTCGAGGCGGCGCTGACGGGCATGACGATGCAGCAGGCCACGAGCGCCAGCTTCCAGCCAAAGGCGAAGGCGATGGCGACGGAGCCGGCCAGGTTGAAGACGGCGATGTAGACGCTGGCCATGTTGGCGCCCATGAGCTCCTCGAGCTTCTGCGGGTCGCCCGACGCGCGCGCCGTCATGGTGCCCTGCGCGTGGTCCGCGGCGTCGAAGAAGGCCGGCCGCTGGCGCAGCATGGCCTCGAAGTACTGCGCCTGGTACTTGGCGCGCATCGTGGCCGCCATCTGCGTCGACGCCAGGAAGCAGCCGAAGTAGGCGAGCCCCGTGCCCGCGGCCAGCACCACCCACATGAGCGACCAGAAGCGGCTCTCGCGCAGCAGCTCGTCGCCCGCGAGCGCGAAGACGACGACGACGCGCGCAAACAGCCACGCCTGCAGCGGCACCGCGGCGCCCGCGCACGCCGCGAAGACCACCGTGAGCGCCAGCAGGTACCACTGCGGCCGCGACTCGTAGAAGAAGCGCCCGAAGCTGCTCAGCAGGTTGCGCTGCCCGTGCTGGCTGTCCGCCGGCAGCGCCGCCGCCTCGGCCTCGGACCCGGCGCGGCTCCTCGTGCGCTCGAGCGACGACGTCTCGCCGTCCTTGTCGCCGCCGTCCTTGTCGCCGCCGCCGCCGCCGCTCGCCTCCGTCGGGCCCCCCAGGGAGAGGGCCTGCGCCGCGACGAGCGCCGCGTAGATGCCGCCCGCCCGTGCCATGAGCGTCTGGTGCGTCCCCGACTCCGCCACCCGGCCCTTCTTCAGCACGACGATGCGGTCGGCCTTCTTGATCGTCGACAGCCGGTGGGCCACGGTGATGGTGGTGCGGTTCTGGGCCACCCGGTCGAGCGCCGCCTGCACGATGCGCTCGCCGCGCACGTCGATGGCGCTCGTCGCCTCGTCGAGGATCAGGATCTTCGGCTTCCGCACAATGGACCGCGCAATGGCGATGCGCTGGCGCTGGCCGCCCGACAGCTTCGCGCCGCTGTCGCCCACGACCGTGTTGTACCCCTGAGATGCCGTGTTAGTCGAGGCAGCTTCGTCACAAGAAGCCCCGTCACCAGCAACGTACCTCCGGCAGCTTGTCGATGAACTCGTCCGCGAACGCCTCCTTGCAGGCCCCCCTCACGAGTTCCCTCTTCTTCTCCTCCGGCTCATGCTCCCACTCGGATCCCACGAGCCCGTTGGCCACGTTGCGGTATATCGTGTCGTTGAACAGAAACGGCTCCTGCTGAACAAGTCCGATTTGGGATCGCCACCACTTCAGATCGATTTCGTCCAGGGAGTGGCCAGAGGTGGAAACGCTGCCGCTGAGCTTGATGGGGGGGCCAGTCTCCTCGGGTTCAACCTCGCCAGGCTCCTCGTCGTCGTCGTCCGATTCGCCATTCCTCTTCTTTTTCTTCTTCTTCTGTTCCACGGCCTTGGCAATGGCGTACTGTTCCTTGAGCGTGTACCATCGTTCGATCAAGCCGACGATTGTGCTCTTCCCGGAGCCCGAAGGGCCGACAATGGCCGTGATCTTGCCGGCCTCGATCCGGAGGTCCAGCTCGTCCAGGATCTTGACGTGCGGTCGGCTCGGGTAGGCAAACGTCACCTTTTCCAAGACAATGTCGTCCGTGGATGACACCTCCGGGGCCTTGAGATGCCCCTTGTCGGGCTGCGGCGCGTCGATGACGGTGAAGAACTGGCACGCAGCGACGGTGGCCTTGCCAACGGCCAGCAGGGGCGTAGACGTGCGCTCGAGAGACAATACGACCATAAATACCGAGAGGAGCACACTGATGACATGGTCAGCAGGCGTTTGCACTCTGGTGGACGTCTCCAGGTTTGTACCCACATGACGATTGTTCCAACGTTATCCAACCGACCCTCGACATACGACTTTGTTCCGTACCAAAAGGCGAGGCCAAAGGCAGAAAAGGCACCAAAGAACTTGCCCGTGTCAGCACATGTACCGGCCGCCAAGGGGATCAAGGTGGTGCTCACGATGAGTCCGAACTGGAGGGCCACAATGGGGCTCATGAACCGCGCGTGCTTCTTGGTCTCTTCGACGAACTTGGCATACTTTCGGGCGATACGAGCCTCGGCACCGCACGCCATGACCATTCGAATGCTAGCCATGGTCTCGCTCGCCACAGCGGAGGACTTGGCCTCGGACTGCAGGACAGAACCACTAGCGATTAATAAGACGTCGAGATATACACGGGTCGGGCACCACCAACCTTGGTCATCCGACCATGGCTCTTCATGATAAAGGGCAGCAGGATGCCGACCGTGAGCATGATGAACAGGATCGCAGACGACGTGACCAGCGTCAGCGACCAGTTGTAGACAAAGGCGATGATGATGGAGGCCACAATGGTCGACGAGTACTCGACGAAGACGCCCAGCTTCTCGGAGATGCCCAGCTGGAGCGTGTTGCTAGTCGAGGTGATGGTGGTGGTCGCGTAGCCCGGGGGCATCGAGTCCAGGACGTGGATGCTCTGCCCAAAGAGCCGCCGCAGGTAGTGCAGCCGGATGGCAGACGACAGCCGTATGCCAATCATGCGGAAGCAGAGCTGGCAGAGTCAGCATCGGATCACAGCCCACACGCACAAAGAGCAGCAGGAGCGCGGGCATACTTTGTTGATGTAGTTGAGGGCGAGGCGGCCGAGGAAGAGGGCAAACATGTACAGGCTGGCCTGCTCTTAGCATACTGCGTACAAACAGAGGAAGACATGCGTCGGCCGTTCTCACGATAATAGGCTGAGGTTGCTGCGAAACTGGTCTCTCTCGGCTTCCGTCTCGGGCATGTCGGTGAAGCTCCCAACAAATTTGCCTGGTGCACTGCCGTTAGTCGTGACGCCGATGTCGCTGAACACGGGCAGCCATTCTCACCAAACACGACGTTCATCAACGGCAGCGTGATGCCGGCGCCGATGGACGCCAGCACGCCCGCCGCGTAGGCCACAAAGTCCCATTTCGTCGCATAGTTGAACACCCGCTGGCGTCACCGTGGGTTAGCGCACGTACACGCGAGCTCTGGACGGGTCGGCGAACAAGGTAGTCTTGGAACGACGCCGTGCGTTCGGGACGGGGCTTGGCCTCTGGCGCGGGAGCATCAGCGGCATCTCGGCCGGGCTCCGTGGGCGGCGCCTGCTTTTCGCTCTCCGTCCACGGCAGCGTCTCGGCCTTGGCGACCTTGTCGTCGTCGGTGCTGCTCATGTCGAGGGGTATGAGGGCCGGTCCATGAAGCTGGCGAGAAGTTGAGAGGGTACGGAAGAAGAACGGAGGCGTGAACCGTGAATGCAGAGACTGGCGCGCCGGATGTAAGTCGCCTATTGGGACAGGGAATCCTCTCACGCTAAACGGCGCGGCAGCCAAGAACTGGGATGTCCCGAAACGAAATACGACACCTGAGAGTCGTCAGCGGCCTGAAGACACACGTATGTCCACCCATCGTGTCAAGTTACGTCGACCGTCATGGCCAATCACGACATGGTGGTTGGCCAAACACGGGTCCACTGAGCAAGGGAGGTTCTGGCTGCCTGGCGAGAGTCTAGAGACATGCATGGCTCTGGTAGGGTACCCGAGTCCATGACGGCCAGCGGCAGGTCGGATATTCCCCAACCTGGCAGTCGTGCGTGTGCAGTATTGAGTGATTCAAGATGTGAACCAACAATGAACATGCGACTGAAGCCAGGGCCGACATACGAGTATGCGTCATATCTGGATAACTTTCACGCGAGCACAGCCCGGCCGGCTCCGTATTGATTCGACGAGATGAGATGAGACGCGTCTGCATCTGCTGTCTCGGTCGACAAGCACGCTCCCGCAACGCTGCCACCGGGCCGCTTCAACAGCCCGAGAACCCGAGCCGTCCACCCACTGAAACCGCAGCCGCAACCTCCGCGTGCCTTGATGAAGCGGAACCTGTCAAGCGAGCAACTGAACACGCACTGCACGCTCGGCCCGAGTCGCTGCAACATCGCTCAACATCGCTGTCGGCGCGCAACGCCGAGAATGCCTCGTTGTTGTGCTTGATTAATACTCGGAAACTTGCCTTCCTCAGCCTACCCATGTCTGCGCAGACCACGAGTTCGAACTCTTGCAATCCGCTGCGCAGTATCCATGTAGGCACGAGGTTCCTTGCCTGGCGCTATTACCCGTAGTGGCCCCCACTTCTGTGCCTGCATCCACCAGACCTTTCAGCTCGTCGTATAATAACACTTCGTACGGAACGCCGACATGATGCCTCACTCGCTGATTCCAGACACCTGCAGTCAGGGTGCAGCAGAGTGTGCTCCGTAAATTCGACTCGTTCGGCACTCGCTCCGAACCTCCACAGTGGCTTTCTTAGCACTCCATGCGTTTCCGTCCCGGGATAGGGTCGGCGCTGCTCCGGTGCTCCGCTCCGGGTCCCGGATCCGGGTCCATCGACACGCGGTCATGTGGTGTAAGGCGCCGCCAGGCGTCCGTCGGTGAGCGCCTCCGCTCTCGCGGACCTGTACAGATGACCGACAAACGGACTCCAACAAACTCATTCGTTGAATCTTGCCCTCCCGAAGTCGGCATTCCGAAGTCGGAATTATCGGGGAATTATTGGCGTCACAATCAGCTTCAGATGTCTGAGCTGGGAACAATCGCCTCCCGAGGCCTTCTCTTGCCTCGACGACGAAATGGACAGCCTAGAAGAACCAACAGCGAGACGGCCTTGACTTGCCGCTCCACATGCTGGGACAGAACCCGATCGGATTCCAAGCTGTCACACTAAATTGACTCGGCGGAAACCGCGAATAGGACGCCTGATCGACGACAAGGAATCCAACAACCATGTCATGTCGCTTACGAGTCCGGACTAGAAACAAAGAAGCCGTGGAGAAGTGGGCACCAAGGACATGGCGTGGAGGACATGGCTCACGCAGTCGGCCGTCAACGACGCCGAGATGAGGAGGACGCTGCAAAGCGAGCTGGAAGATTCGCGGCTGGTCTTCACCTGAAGGTGGTACTTGGTAAGAGCCAACCGAGGCGGCGGATATCGCTGTTGAGTTGCTGGCCCACAAGATACTGACTGAAGCGCAGAGCCTCTGACAAGACGCGGACGTATCGACACTGCGCGATTGGGCACGGCGATATTGGAGGAGCCGCTGTGACAACCCGAGCACCATGGCCAGCGCTGGCCGAGGGGATCCGAGAGCCGGCCTGGACCGCAAGGGGCAAGGATCCCTGGCGGCACGGACGATTCGACTCTCGAGCCGTCACAGATCAACATCGCGGGATGGCGGGGACCCGCGAGCATGCACCATCCGCCAGTGAACGAACACGTGGCGGTTTGGAGTGAAGGGTTGCAGATGTTTGGTCCATGGAGCGTTTGACAGTTGGGCAAGGATGCGGCAAGTCGCGAGATGACAACATGGCTCATTTGTCGGCGGTTTCTCGCAGCGACCCTTTACTCGAACGAGCATGCAATCGACGAGCAGGTCCGAGCCCTGCGGTGACGTCAGATGGGATGGACAAGACGCACTGGGCGACGACGAATCGAACCACGGATGTTGGTCGTCAGGACTGGGGTGATGCACCGACCACCAGCACCACCGTAAACGGCGCTTCTCGCCCTTGTGCTTGTGCCCCTCGGGCCTGGTGCGTGTCGTTTCAGTCTGGCTCGCGGGTCGTGCGTTGCAGCAAGGCGAGTGGTCGTACCTTATCGTAGAGTGCGCTGGGGTTGGCTGGGCCGTGCAGAGGGAGGGAGAGGAGAAGAGCTCGAGGCCAGCAGAGGAGGTGGCGCGAGCGGCGCAAGGGCCCAGGGGACGCTCCCGAGTCCCGCACCTGCACCCGAGTGCCCACGCCACGTTGTGCCACCACGATGCCCCTGCGAGCCATCAGCGACGACAGCTCGAGGCTTCCCCCATCCGGCCGCAGCAGGCCCAAACCAGCCAGACGGCGGCGGCGCCCACGCTTCCGGCCAGCTGGAGCAGAGCAGCCAGATGGAGCAGCCAGAGCCGCGCCAGTGGCAGCGCAGCCCAGCAGAAAGGGGAAATATGACAGCTGTGGGACCCCCGCAAGTGCTGCCCAGAACGGAAGGCCTTTGCCTGTGCGCTGCAGTGCGCTGCAGTGCGCTATCGCCGTGCCTCTGCCCTGCTCTGCGTTGCTTTGTTGCTTTTTACTTCCCTTGCGCGCCTGTGTGCGTGCGAGCATCCAGAGAAACTCGTCTTGTGGCTCTCTGACCCCCCCTGCTGCGGGCGACTGAGACACGAATCCTGTTTGTCTGCTGCCTGACTGAGCCAAGCTGAAATATCCCGTGCTCCGTCCGCTACGTTGTCTTGCTTGCTGCTGTCTCAACCTACCTCCCATACGCTCATCGATAGTTAATACTGCTGCTTCCGTCTCCTGGACTCTCAGGACGCATTGGACCTCTTCGATTTATTCCGCAGTCGCCACCAAACCAGCAATCTTGCGGTCAGCCTTCCAACGTCGGTCAAGGAGCCGAGCCCTACCCACAGGCCTCCACCCTCGCTCGTTCGCATTCTCAGCACAGGGCGTACCAAGCGTCTGGATCCCTGGTTATTGTTCTCGGAGAACATTTACGAGTTCTACCTATTTCGGTGATACGTGCCACCGCAGACCGCCATTGTGCAACGTCTTATGCACCGTCATTGGACTGCATCGCATCCTCCCGCCAATTGTCGCAGCCATCCGGCAAGGCGCATCAGCTCCGACCAGGAAGCGGCATTGGGACCCTCGCTCACCTCTGGACTGAGCCCGCCCAACCTTCCGTAGCTGGGATACTTCTCCCCAGCCTCATCCCGCTCGCGCTCAAGTCCGAGTCTCCCTCCAAGAGATACAGCGTCTTCCTCCCCGACGCCGACCACGTGCTGCGCCGCCTGAGCTCAATGCAGTCCAAGCCCGCGCCGCTGAGGCGCTCGGCTCCAAAGGCCTCGCTCACGCCGCTGCACATTCTCCCCGGCTCGGCCACGGAGTGGAGAGCGGCCCTGGGCGACGTCAAGAGGGCCTACATGAACAAGAAGTACCGCCAGTGCTCTGACCGTTGCAATGAGATTTTGAACCACGCAAAGGACCTGGTACGTTGCCCCCATCGTCCGCATTGGATCCCAATGAGTCGGTCGCTAAGAGCCCCTCAGGACAAGGTCCAGCCGGCATATCTCGTCTACTTGCGCATCTACGCCGCCACGGCTCTGGAGATGCAGGCTTGCGCCGTCCACCGCTCATCCCCTCACCGCGTCAGCATGTTCCAGCAGGCGCAGTCTCACTATCGCATCGCCTCCGACCTGGCCAAGCAGGCCGACGAGGCCATGAGCCGCCCTCCCAGCCGCATTTTGTCCCATATGCCCAGCTTCCACTCCTCTGCCGACTCTGACGTCTCGCGCTCAAGCCCCTCGACTAGGATGTCCTCTCCCGCGCCCTCGCTGAGCTCCGTCGACGACAACGTTAAGCCTGTGGTCAAGCCCAAGAAGCGCGTCGCCTTCCGCGATGTCCCAATCATGGAGCCCATGGTTAGGCCTGACTCTCCGACCCTGGGTTTCGACGACTGGCTTGGCCGATCATCTCCAGACCTCCTCTACCCGGAGTCCATTCTCAAGCACGAGAACAAGACGCCTACGCAGGCCGACATCCCGACAGCCACGACTCCAGAGCTCATCCAAGGCGACGAGGAACCCGCCGACCCCTTCCTCCGCGTCCGCTCCCTCCACCGCTGCTGCGCCATTCTGTCCAGCATCAAGCGCCAAATATCTTGCCACATGACAATTCTCGACCTTGAGATTGCAGCTTGCCGCCTCCCAGCTCCGGTGACGCCAACCAATGACGAGCTGCGCACGCTGGACGTGAGTGCTCGGGTCGAGCGACTGCGTGCCAATGGCTGGCAGCGCCCTCGGTTCAATGTCCGCCGTTATGAGACTCTGCGGGAGGACGCCTTGGCCGACCTGGTGTAGTCGTCTCATGCCACCACTGCATGGTCACTATCTTCTGCTTGCCTTGCTGTTCTTTTCTTTTCACTGCGCATATGCACAAATGCTTTTCTTACTGAGCTGGATCATACGATGCCAACACGGCCACGTTTCTCATCCCACATCCAGCCAAAACGGCTGCGCCATGTACACCAGAGCACTGGACCCCCTTTGTATACACCACAACACGCTTCAAAGTAGACGTGTCTGTACCATCACGGCAACTATGTCTTCAACGACCGATAATGGATGAATGATGGATACGAAGGCACCACAAAATAGATTCCCTAGTTTATTGAATGCATGACCCACGTGTCAACTCTGACCCCACCACTTCCGTGTCCATGTTCATCGCTAAACCAGTGTATGAAGGGCTACTTGGAGTTCGCCACACATTGATATTGTGTCTCCTCAAACCAGTCCAGAAACAATTTCCGCTGAGGTTGATGATATCTGAATAACGATCCGTCACCTAAGAGGAACCAGAAGCTGGGAGGTGACGGCGAGAAACTCGAAGGAGCAAAAGTCCCGGCAGCGGAGAGAGCCCCCCGACTTACAGCCAACACGAGCAAAGCGATAAACAAATCAAATTTTCAAGCCAGCCAAATCCTGTTCCAATTCCTGACCAACCTTCTAGGCCTCCTGTTTCTGCTTCTCATCCTTCACTTTGGCGAGAACCACCTGCAGGAGAGTCGGGTCCGGGGGCGGAGCCTCCGATAAGGTTCCAGGGGCGATGGCTTGCTCTGCGTCCCTCATTTCGTTGTCGTCTAATCCCGCCTTCTGCTTGAGCTTTTCGATTTTATTCGTCAGGCTCGCTGCCAGGACGGCATGCTTGAACTTCTGCCTGATGAGCCTGCGGCGCTCCAGGAGCTCGGGTACCAAGTCGTGCTCGGTAGCGTTCTGGCCGGTAAGCCAGATGTGTCCCAGCGCTTGCTATAATCAATCGAGTCAGGCCTTGTCGTTAATCATGCTGGGGCGCGCGCGCTCTTACCCGGCTGGTCCACCTCTCGTTGGGATCCGGCACAATCAGGCAAAGGATAAAGTCCTTGGCGTCCTGGCTGACGTCCTTCCAGTACCGCTCGTGGAACACCACTTGGGACGAGGTGCATTCCTTGAGCAGGTCCCCGAGGTTCTCGCTCCGGAAAGGAGAGTAGCCGCAGAGCAGAGTGTACGTGATGACGCCCAGGGACCACATATCCACCGGCTTGCCGTGTCCCTTCTGATCCATGACTTCGGGGGCGGCATATCCAAAGGAACCCGCCATTGTCTTGAGCGTGTCATCACTGCTATCTAGCGTCTTGGCGATACCGAAGTCGGCTAGTATCAGATTAGAGTCGAGGTCCCGGGTGACGTATAGAAGGTTTTCGGGCTTGAGATCTGGGACAGCCTTGGGTCAGTATCATGGGGTGTGGAATGCAGGGTAGCAATCATGTGCGCACCTCTGTGTACCACGTCGTTGTTGTGGAGATAATGGACGGCGCTCAGAATCTGCTTGATAGTCTGAGAGGCGTCCTTCTCGGTGAACTTGCCCTGGTCGCAGATTCTGTCAAAGAGCTCGCCGCCGGTAGCTAGCTGGGTCACAATATAGAACTTGTCCTGCACAGCCGGTTAGCCCCTCGGCTCATGGGCGAGGAGGAGACGACAGCATACCCTCGACTCGAACCAGTCAACGAACTGGACAATGTGCGGGTGCTTCAGCCTCTGCAGCATGTCCAGCTCGTCGTACACCATCTTCTCGTTGCCCTTAACGTTCTTCTTGAGGATGATCTTGATGGCCACCTTGCCCGTGGGACCATCCGCCTCGCGGACGACGCCATAGGTGCCAGCGCCGAGGGTTCTACCGAATCTGTACTTTGCTCTTGATGCAGTGTTAGGCGTCGGGCTCTCTGGGCAGACTCAGTATGCAGACTGTCGAACGTACTTTTTGTCGTAGCTCTCGGGTTGGCCGTGAAGCCGGTTAAGCATACCAGCGACTACAGGAAGGAGACATGGTGAGCGACTCTGATGCGAGGAATGGAGCTGCTCGAGAAGGGAGAATGGGGCGAAAGACGTCGTCTCGGCCCGTGGACAACAGACGAAAGGGATGGACGGCGGCGTGCGACTTACAGCTCATAGTAGCGGATGGCGGGGTATCTTGGATCTGGCCGCGGACACGAAGCGGCGGCGGCGGCAGGACGAGGATATCCAACGGCGCTGGGAGCTTATCGCTGTTGTTGAAGCCAGCCGTGAGAGCGACGACAGGACGAGGAGCGAGCGGCGTGTCGATGCAGATGGAAGGGACGCACGCAGCGGAGCGTGGTGACTGAGGAGCTGAATTTATGTTGAGCCTCCTCCTAATCTCCAGCTGTCTGTCTGGAGGGGTCAGACAGGGGCATCGACCTGAGCACTAGCCCCGAAGCGGACGGGAGGCTCCCAGCGGCGCAGAGCGTTCCAGGGCTGGAGACTTGGCTCCATTCGCCTATGGCTGAGCGAGAGGACACGTCTGGCGCGGTCTGAAGGCGGCCGTGGCTGAGTTGGTTGATGGAGACATCTGAGCCACTGGGTCAAGGCTGAGAGGCTGGAGGCCTCGATATGGTTGCCTCTCGCGGCATCCAACCGGTGTGTTGGCTCTGGCGCAATATCAAGGGACCCGTCGTTCATGATGGACTTGCTACCAGTAGGGGGAGGCGACATTGCCTCGCTGGCGGCCAATCTCACCGGCCTGGCACGTCCGTGTCTTCCATATCGTCGCAAGGCGTACTCTAACACCTGCTGGCGGCATCCTGTTCAAAACCATGCAAGCAACAAGCACCGTCTCTACGAAGCTCGCTCCTCATGCCGTTGGCCTCACGAGAGTAGTGCCTGGCCAACCATGTCTCTTTTCCGTCCGGTAAGCTGACGACGCGTAGATGCAAGCAGCAAGGGCAGCACAACTGTCGTCGACTCGTCGTGGGCGCGCGGCACTCACTCCAGGGCACGCCCACCACTGCTCCGTACCTCAAGCACCCTAGGCACGAAGTAGGCTGCCGCAGCGGGCCGCCCCACGACCAACGTGCATCCATGGATGCCCTGCAGGGCTGCACGACCAGCGAGTCTTTCTGGAGGGCTGTACTTCGTACGAGTAAGATATTCTCGCATCAATGGCTCGTTCGTTGGGCAGTGTCTGGCCGCAGAAAGGGCCAGCGCTTCCCGCGTGGCGCTTCCCGCGTGGCACTGCCCCCGACGTTCGACGCAGGGCATCCAGGCATTTATCTACCTGGCCAGACCGTTCTATCTCTGAAAATTCCAAACCATCACTGAACTTCGGGTTTCGGGAGCGACGTCTGTTCGGTGTGCTATTCCAAGATGGACGGTCTGCTCGTGACGTCCACAGGCGGCTCGCGAAACGGCCCCGAAAGCCCGCGACTTCCAGCAACCACAACCACCACCATCCGCATCAACCCACAATCTCTTCGGTCCAATAGCGCCATACCGGCCGACACACGTCTCTTATCCCGTTTCCGGCCGACCCTGTTTTCTAAGCGCGAGACGATCCATGAATCAAGCGAAGAGAAACGTGCCAAGAAGGGACTCCTCGGTCTCAACACCCTCCACGACCCCGGCGACCGAGTGCTGGTGGATATCATCTTCATACATGGCCTGGCCGGGGGTTCCAGAAAGACCTGGACAGATTCCAGCAATCCGTCCAGCTTCTGGCCGCAGTCATGGCTCCCTGTCGACCCGGACTTTCACCAAGCTCGGTTTCACTCTTACGGCTATGATGCGGAGTGGCGCGACCGCACCAAGGGCTTCATGGACATTCACGATTTCTCCCAGAGCCTCCTCAAGGAGATGGAGAACAACAAGTCGATATGGCAAAGCAACAGTCGCATTATCCTTGTAGGCCACAGCATGGGCGGCTGCGTGGCCAAGAAGACGTACGTCCTGGCCAGGCAAAGCCCCTCCCACGAGCAGCTCGCAGCACGTTTCCACTCCTTCTTCTTCCTAGCGACGCCTCACCGCGGATCAAACCTCGCCAAAGTCATTCGAAACTGGATGCAGTTGACCGGAGCGCCCAAGCCCTACCTCAAGGACTTATCTGCCAACTCCGATGCCTTGACGGAAGCCAACTTGTCATTTCAGCCCTACGCGCGGGATCTTCACATATGGTCCTTCTTCGAAACCCGGCCTATGTCTGACATTCCCGAAGTCCTTGTCGTTGATAAGTTCTCTGCCGTCCTGGGCTATAGCAACGAAGAGGTCTCGCCCATGGACGCGGACCATAGACGAATCTGTAAGTTTAAGAACCAGGACGACCCCAACTACCGAAAGGTGCGCAATGCGCTGTGCAGGGCAGTCGACCTCATTCGAGCAAACGGTAAGTCAATATGCTCCAAATTCAGGAGTGGTGTTTAAAAGCCAGCGTCTTGACTTAGACGCCTGCTAACTTTTGAAAGTGGGAACTGCGCCGGTGACGGCATCACGAAGGAGGTTGGAAGCATACCTCAATGTCGACGACTCGTTTCGAGATGATGCTTCCGCGCTCCAAGACAAGAAACTCCCCGGCTCTTGTCAATGGTTCACAGACTGCCACACATTCGCTGACTGGGCCACATCAGCGCCAGCGCCACAGTCCCGACCCATTTGCTGGCTCATGGGCCGCCCTGGATCTGGCAAATCCATCATCAGCGGTCATGTAGTGGAACACTTGACAAGAAGGCAAGAAATGTGCAGCTACTACTTCTTCAAGCAGGGCAAGGCGGGCAGCGCCGGCTTGGTTTCTCTCCTGACGAATCTAGTCTACCAGATGGCCCTGCAAGACGTCGCTGTTGAGCAGCGGGTTCTGCAACTTCAAAAGAGCTCCGTCACATGGGAAGGCCGTGACGAGAGAACCGTCTTTCGAAAGCTCTTTGTCGACGGGATATTCCAGGCTGAGTCGACATCAACCCACTTCTGGATTATCGATGGGCTTGATGAGTGTTCCGAGTTCCTCAACTTGTTCAGATTCATTTCGCAATTGCCCGACGGCATACGCGTTCTCATAACGAGCCGAAACACTCCCGAAATCGATCGTGGTATTTTGTCACTAGAGTCTCGTGTTCAAACCCATCAGCTGTCGATTGCCGACACAGGTCAGTCTCGCCCGGCTTACACAGGCTGATCCAGGCCAGGTTCTCTCGATAAAGGAGCACTCTTAGCAACTCCATTCAAAGCATGCTAATCTTTGCACAGAGTTGGATATGAGAAACGTAATCCATGCTGCCTTGGCAAGACTGCCGCTGACCGAAACTGCCCGGCTCGGATCGACCATCTTCTCCAGAGCCTCCGGGTCATTCCTATGGGTGGACCTCGTTTTACGAGAGCTACAGAGTGCCTTTACGGAAGAAGACATCGAAGAGATCCTGAACGACATACCGGATGGCTTGAACGAAATATACGCTCGCATCCTTCGTACCATTGAAGCACAAAAACGGAGGGCTAGATTGGCAAAGTGCATTCTATCATGGGTCGTACTCGCTGTAAGACCCCTAACTGTTTACGAGCTTCGGCATGCGGTCCAGCTTGATTTGGATCAAACGCCTCAAAAGATGGAGGCGGTCCTTTCGGCCGTCTGCGGGCAATTGGTCACGGTCGACAGCAGTGGAAGAGTGCAGATGATCCACGAGACAGCAAGAGAGTTCCTCGTCCGCGACGGCCTGGTTTCCACTCTTGCTATTTGCTATCGGAACGGCCACAGCCACCTTGCCCAGCTCTGCATTTCCCATCTCAGCACAACCTTCCAGCATCTGCACGGCACATCTCTTCCAGGAAGTCCACCTGTGGGGAACCTGCAGAGCTACGCGGCCGCAGCTTTCGCGCAACACTTGCAACGATCCGAGTCCAGGGATGAGGAGCTGTTCGCGGCACTGCTGAGCTTCCTTGACGGCAAGGCCCTCTTCTGGATTGAATTCGTGGCTGAAGCTGGAGTTCTCAGCGTCATATTGCAAACCGCGATGGATCTCCAGTCGTACCTGGCCCATCAAACGCAACACAACTCGCCAGCGGCTACAGAGAGGCTGAAATCCTGGATCGTCGACTTATCAAGGGTGGCCTTGACATTCCGCCGCCAGCTACAGACTAGGCCGTCCGTAATCCATGACCTCATACCACCGCTATGTCCGTCGACGTCCGCAATCGCGCAAAACTTCAACACGGGCCGGCAGATGTTTTTCGGTCTGCGAGACGCGACGTGGGGTGACCTGTTGATGCGCTTTCATGATGACCTCGAGGTTCGGGTAGTCTGCTTTGGAGAAAGCCACTTTGCTGTTGGTATCAACGGCAAGGGAGTATTCATGTACGACGCTACCTTCTTCCATTGTATCACTGAGATACTTAGGATCGGCGGAGTCTACCAGTTGGAATTTGGTTGTGAGGACAGGTATCTGGCAGCCTTTGGCTCACGGTGCGTCAGCATTTGGAATCCCAAGTCTGGGGCGATGCTCCACCAGTTTTCGGACTTTGAAGCACGAATAACCGCTGGCTGCCTTGCGGGCTCTGTGGTACTTGTGGCCCTGAAAGACGGCACAATCGTCTCAAGGTAAGTTTTGTCAGCACGAAGGGCTCAACACGTTCGATGCTAACAACAATAACAAGCGATCTCAAAACAAACATCAGCACATCCTACCGGTGGATGCCAGACCCGGCCAGCGATGAAGCGATTAGCCTACCGAACAGGGTGCCCCTGGATGTCATTTTCTCCAATCCGAGCCAGGGGCTCGTTGCAGTCTGCTTCTTTACCCAGGACGTCTACATTTTCAGTGTAGATGGCCCTCAGCTGAAAGGAATATGCGTCCCACCTATGAAGGGCATCGTTCGGGCGATGTCATTCAACCCAGATCCTCAAAAACATTACCTCGCGGTATCATACACACATGATATACTGGCGGCGTTTGATTTGCGCACCATGAGCCTGATTCACCTTGAGAAAGGAGTCGATGCCCCCGCGCTGGCGTGGTCTGCCGATGGGAGATACTTGATTGTTGGAACAGAGAGCTTTGGGCACAGCATAGGAGTCTATGAGCTTGGTGGCGACCTCAACCCGACATTGAATCTCGTTTACCTCGTCCAGTATCCGCACAGAGCCATCTCGGCAATCGCAGCTGGAAGGACCGGTCTTAAATTCGTCAGCGCTCATGAGACAGAGTGCCAGGTGTGGGAGCCTTCTATCCATTCTATCCATCGCCAGGACCAAAGGAATACGAAGGCACAAGAAGGTGGCCTGAACAGGATTTCATCCCTGTTCCAAGACCCCGATAAGACGAGGCGCTTGGCCCATAAACCTAGAGGCGACATATCCGCAATGGCTCTGTCACCCGACGGGCAAACCGTCCTTTGCGGGAACGAGTATGGTGATGTTTTGGCATTTTCAGCATCGGACGGCTCTGAGCTCGGGATTGTCTACAGCCATCCCTCTCTCCAGGTCATAAACACCTTGGCGCTGGTTGAACGGCCGGAGATGGACTTGATCATCGCAACCGACTACACTGATCATTTTGTCATTGCCGAAGCAGATCGCTCTACCTCGAGATGGACGCGAGCCAAAATCTTGCACCGAGAGCCGATACGCAGGGACACTGAGCAAATACTGGTCAGCCCATCCAAGGATCGTTTCCTGGTTCACAATATGGTGGTGACCGAGGTATTCGAGCTTCCTTCCGGAAACGTCATAAACAAGAGAAGAGTACCGCAGTGGCGGGCAACTGTGAATACCGTCAGCAACTGTGCCGCAAATGAGAGCGTGTTTATGCTCTTCTCCGACGACGAGGTTCACCTCTACTCTTGGAGCGACTTCGAGCCGGCACAGGGATGCCCTCTAAAGGTAGTCCGCGACGGCCATTTTGATGCGGCTTTCACCACCGGTGTAGTCCAACACTGCAACGGCCGATTGTTTGTGGAGCACCGCATTGGGTGGCAAGAGCGACAGACGACGTGCTGGGAGGCATCGCAACTCAACTGCTCCGGCGATCCCACGACTATCATGCCTCACCACAGTCTACAACCTCTGAATGGCGTCTTCAAAGTACCCATCTTGGTGTCCGGATCCACGCTTGTGTTTGTCGACGTCTACAGTTGGGTGTGTACGCTGAACTTGGATACCTTTGCCCGCACCAAAGAGGCAAAACGGCATTTCTTCCTCATCAGGGAATGGGTCACCCTCTTCGCGACTGTCGACGGGGCCCTGACGCCCAACAACGACCTTGTTATCGTCAACAAGCAGGGTATAATCGTCGTCAAAGGCTGGCTTGAGTCCTTCGAGACCGTAAGGGTTGATAATGGGGCGGTATCGTGGACTGTTGTCTCCCGGAGAGGGCTGGTAGGCTCAAGCCCACTACGGAGTACCTCAGCGGCTGCATCATTTTAAAGGCCGCATCAACCACAGCGAGTTGATGTTCCCCTGGAGAGCAGTGGAGCCATCGGTCAACATGCACAATCCCACCCGCCCGGTCTCCATGCAGCGCATCTTGTGTTACAGGAGCTGGAGACGGCCTCAATCAAGACGTCCAAGACATACTCAAACAAGTGCCGAACGAGATGGACAAACGCCGAGCTAAACTGGCAACGTCCATCTTGTCCTGGGTCACGCTCGCAGTGAGACGCTTGACTATCGAAGAGCTTCGAGAAGCTATACAGTTGGACCTAGGCCAGTCGTTGCTCAAGATGAAGCAAGCGATCATCACAGCATGTGGTCAACTGGTGCACATCGATCAAGGCGACAGGGTCCAAATCGTCCACGAAACAGCAAGGCAATATCTCTACAACAAAACCCTCGACTCAGAACTCGCTGTTGATCCAAACGAGGTGCACGGGCACCTCGCATTTCTGTGCGTGCTCTACTTGGTTGGCAACGTAGAGGCTCGCAGTCCAACGGGAAGTCGAGTGGAGGCAGACACCAAGGCCTTGTTCATAAACTATGCGTCGGAATACTTTTCCCAACACCTAACGAGGAGCAAACGAAAGACCCGAGGCTTTTCGCCGCGTTGAGTGACTTTTTGGAGAGCAGCATCTGGATTGAACACCTGGCGCGGAGACGACTCTCGAGCACATCGAGAGGACGTGGCGGCGTGAAGGAAGCATATTTCGTAGGTTGGTCGAAGAAGCTGCGGATGACGCGTGTACTTTGTGCGAGAGCTGTTTGCAGATCCGATAGTCAGTGCCAAGGGCGAAAGAGCAATAGCCGTGCCCTAGCTGCAACTGCTTCTGAAGAGACACTCGTGTTGAAGAACGTCGACTGCCTTGGTGGACAGGGCGATGATGCTGGTGTAAGTGCCGATGAATCGCAGCAACGCCCGGGCCCCAAACAGGGGGCTGGAAGCCTGGAATGGTCGGTGCCCAGGTGGGCTGGAGCCTAGAACCTCCACTCCACTTGCGCTTGGTGCCTCCATGCCTGCACGGATGGATCCCTTGCAGACACTTCGTTCTTCGAGTTTCGACCCCTCCGGGTGAGGCTCGCGTTTCCTCCTTGCATCGAAACGGCGCGCGAGGACATGCCCATGCCCCGTGCCCAAAGATGGCAGCACCTCTCCGTGAAAAGCGAGTGGCCAAGGAGCGCCAAAAGGTGCGGCTCTGCACATCCCACATCCCCAGTGACCGTCAGGCGTCGGGAGCCCGAGGCTGACCACGTCACCCCACCGCAGATCGACCAGCATGGCCTGCCGCCCGGCATCGAGCTCGTCGACGGCGACAACCTGAGGGAGTGGTTCCTCGATATTCGCGTCCTCGACAGCAACCCGATATACCAGGGCCAGACGTACCGCTTGCGGTTCCAGTTCCCAGAGGCATACCCCATAGGTACACGGCTGCGGACCCTCGCCCCGACGAGCGTCGCACTGACCTGACGTGCCGCCACAGAGCCCCCAGAAGTCACGTTTGACGAGAAGCCGAACCGCCCGATCCCCCTACACCCTCACATCTACTCCAACGGCATCATATGCCTCGATCTCTTGGGAAGCCAGGGCTGGAGCCCGGTCCAGAGCGCCGAGAGCGTGTGCATGAGCATCCAGAGCATGCTTACGAGCAACTCCGTCAAGGAACGGCCGCACGGCGACGCCGAGTTTGTGATGCTCAACAAACGGCGGCCGCGGGACATTCAGTTTGTGTACCATGACGACACCGTATAGAGGAAGCGGGCGCGTTGGGGGGTTGCATGTTGCGAGCGGTCATCTGCTTCTTGCTGGCTTGAAATATCTGGACATGGGCTCGGCGTACGTACTTGATTGATGGCCGGCCAAGTGGCTGCCTACCTACCTCAGCTGCGGGAATCTGCACAATCACCCCACAACAAGGCGACAGGCGTATGTTTTGGAGGCGGCATCCATTCGAGCGGGACGGCGACTCTCACACATGCACTCCGAGCGCACAAGCTATGGCTTGCTTCGAGGCCAACGCGGACCGCGATGATTATAAAACAAGACGCATATGGATGGATACAAGAGTAGTGACAGCTAGTATAATAGATGCCGGCTCGAAAATGCGTCCTACATGCCTGGTTCGCATCAGTATCGCTGGGTTGGACTGCGCTGGTCTCCAGGTCCCTGCCCGCGTTGGAGGCCCAAATGACGTCGTTTCAGCGGCCGCGACGCCAATGGTGGCGCCAGCTCAGGCGGGGTCCCCGCTGGATAGGCGCCCAGTTGCCTCACCGCCCTGGGGCAGCGGGGCAAAATGAATGGATGTCGGGAGCCGCCCCGTCATCTCCAACCCGCCGTCTGCTCTCAGCCTCCCTCCCGAGCCCCCCCGTCTCCCCAGGTGAGCCGTCATGGCGCCGCGCACCGAATTCAGCGCCGAGCAGGTCCGGAGCAAAGCTCGCAAGGACCTGCTGTACCTGCTCGAGGGTGTAAGTAAGGCTCACTGCCGGCTCGACAGCCCTTGTTGCCCAGGCCTGCTAAACGCTCGAGCACACAGGTTCGCGGCAAGAAGAACCTCGTGTTTGACCGCAGCCTGGTCGGGCCAATCGGCACCATAGTCAAGGTCACAACTCTCCAAGAATACGGCGTCGACAAGTTCTTCATCTTGGACAACGACAACGTCGACGCGAGCCAGCACAATGTCGTCTTCGTCGCGAGGGGGGAGTGTGGCCGCCATGCCGAAACCATAGCAAGTACGCCGACACCCCTCGCTCATCTCACGGCACCCGTTACACTGCTTAACATCTCTGTCGCACCCAGGCCAGATCAAACGAGTTCAACGCGAGAGCCAGACCAACCATGAGTTCCACGTCTTCTGGGTACCCCGCCGGACCCTGGTGTCGGACCAGCTCCTCGAGGAAGCGGGTGTATTGGGGGACGTGAGCATCTCCGAGCTGCCGTTGTCCTTTTTCCCGCTCGAGAAGGATGTATTGTCTCTGGAGCTGGACGACTGCTTCCGAGACCTGTACTTGTCCAGAGACGCCACGCCCAACTATCTATTAGCCAAGGCCCTCATGGAAATACAGCAGAACCATGGCCTGTTTCCACGCATCATCGGCAAAGGCGATAACGCGAAACGAGTGGCGGACCTCCTCTCTCGCATGCGACAGGAACTGCTTGCTGGGGAAGATGCCACCGACGCGAATAGGGCTGGGCTCACACCAAGCACGACAAACGAGAGCGTCATCATCATCGACCGCGAAGTGGATTTCGTCACCCCGCTTCTGACACAGCTGACCTACGAGGGTCTCATTGACGAAGTCTTCGAGATTCAGAATAACCAGACCAAGGTTGATACAACAGTCGTCGGCGCCACCGCACAGTCCTCGGCAGCGACGTCTCAGAGCAGGAAACGGACGATCCAGCTAGACTCGAGCGACAAATTATACGATCAATTGCGAGACGCCAACTTTGCCATCGTCGGCGGCTTACTCAACAAGGTCGCTCGCCGGCTGCAACAAGTTCAAACCGACTACGAGAGCAAACACAAGACGAAGACCCTGGCAGAGCTGAAAGAGTTTGTCGGCCAGCTCCCCGGCTACCAGCAAGAACACCAGAGCGCAAGGGCACACACGGGCCTGGCCGAGGAGATCATAAAGCACACCCGTACGGACCAGTTCAAGGGCCTGCTGGAAGTCCAGCAAAATCTCGCTGCTGGGGCGGATCCCTCGTCCCAGTTCGACGGCATACAAGAGCTCATCGCCCGTGATGCCCCCCTGCGGGAGACCCTCAGATTGCTCTGCATCTACTCGTGTATATCCGGAGGGATAAAGCCCAAGGAGTTTGACCAGTTCAGGCGCCTGATTCTCCACGGCTACGGTTATCAGCACATCTTGACCCTAAACAACCTGGAGAGGCTTCAGTTGTTCCTGTCACGTTCCTCCCCGCTCGCCGGAATGATTCCCATGGCTGGAAACGCTGGGACGGACGGCACCAAGACCAACTACACGTATCTGCGGAAGCAGCTCCGGTTGATTGTCGACGAGGTCCAGGAAGACGACCCGAACGATGTGGCCTACGTGTACAGCGGATATGCGCCGCTTTCGATTCGACTCGTACAATGCATCCTGCAGAAGCAGTATTTGCTCTCCGTGACAAAGGGCAACGGCGTCAGCAACGCAGGCGGTGCTTCGTCTGGAGCTGGGACCCAAGGTTGGCACGGCTTCGACGAGGCCGTCAAGCACGTTCGCGGGCAGACATTTTATGAGCTTCAGAAAGGCGAGGACAAGGCCGTCAAGGCGCGGGCATTGCTTTCTGGAAACACCCACAAGCAGACCGTCTTTGTCGTTTTCGTGGGCGGCATCACCTTCACGGAGATTGCTGCACTGCGGTTCATCGCGAAGCAAGAAGAGAGTAAGGATCGAGTGTCTGTACGTGGCTCCGTCATGTTCTAACCAGAGATTCAGGTCGGCGAAATATCGTCATCTGCACCACGTCGATCATTAGCGGCAACAGAATGATGGATGCAGCCATCGAGAAAGACAGCTTCGCCAGGCAGCCCAGCGGCACTGGTGCCGCAAGCTGACACGTGTACGATACCTGTTGAGTTGGCCACGCTGGGAGCCGTTTGCATGGGCGCCAGATCAATGCCCCGAGCCTAGCGTCCCTGGTCCTTGCAGAGATTCAATCAATGACCGGTTCCAAACGAGGTTCGTGTCGTGACGGATTGATGGGTGAGGCTGGAATACTTGGGCTCCATGTCGAACGACGGGATGGACCAGTGTAGACGGAGGGCCCACATCCATCCGCGCCCTGATTGGGCCGTGTGGATGCACGTGACTTGCAACCTTGCGATGGTTCCGGCCGACGGGGGTTGAGGGGCGTGATGGACTGACGGCTTCATTTTCCTTCATTGGACCTGCCCGTGTTAATTATACCAACCAATTGCGCTTCTGCCTGCGGGCGACCCGACTCTTGAACTCCTTGCAATGGACCGATAGTCGTCGTCAGACGCCGATTCCAGCGCCGCACCGATCGATATTCCCCCATCCGACGCCGTGCCCTGGTCAGTGGCATCCATACGCTTACACCGAGCGCTGTGTGCATGAGACGAGGCCACGCTCGCTAACACGACAGCACAGGCAAGCCAGCAACGATATAAATGGTCCATGATGTGTTATCCTCGTCTCATTTGTCTGTGACTGTTATAGCGCACGGGTTCGAGGCCGGCAGTCGTTCAACCGACACCGATATCCGTCATTTGATATCACATCACCGAGCCTCCCTGGCTGATGCGTTGAGCCGATACCAAACATGGAAACAAGCGTTGAAAGCCGTTTCATCGCAGGGGGCGGCTTCGGCGGCAGTGGCCTCAGCGATACGGAGGACTCGAACTCACTGTCATCGTCGAGCTCGATCAGTGCCTCTCACACAGGGAGCGGGGTGTCACCGCTGCCTTCTTCCTGCCTCGACTCCTCAACTCGGTCTCGCCTCGCACCGTCAGAACAAGCTTCGGAAACTGCTCCGGAAATTGTGGTCTGGACCGAGGATACAGATGTCAGGCATGCAAGCCACGCAGAATCGGAAGAGCCAACACCGATGGACACCAGCTCCGAGTAAGTCTTGAGCCCCCAAGTCCGGCGTCCCTGCCCTCTACTTTCCAAGCGTAGGGCTTCGTTTCTTAACACTCCGCAGTGAAGAAATTCCTCACGACGATGACGATGCCCTGCTACAGGCTGACAGCAAAGACGGTGCCGGGGACTCATTCGCGTCGTCCTTGTCAGCCATGACGGAACTCTCGGAGGTCTCATCACTCCCGTCTACCGTGTCGAGCAAAGCGACAACCCCAGTCGAGACAGAAGCTGCGCGGCGTCAACGGAGCGACGAGAGAAGTCGAGCATTTATGCCGCCATCATATCAGCACAGCATCGAACGCCTCAATTTCACCATCCGACCAAAATCGTCCATTCCTACCGACATCCCCTCGTATCAATACGCGAGCGAGTGCATCGAAGCGGCTGAATCCTCACGACTGAACCCCTATGCGCTTCACCCAGAAGAATACCATCTCCTCCGACACCACATATCACACACTCAAGTCACCACTTATCTGAACGTCAGAAACGGCATACTACGCCTTTGGATAAGACACCCCTGGGCTACTGTCACCCGACAGGAAGCGGTTGGCTGCGCCAATGCCCGCTGGTTCGATGCTGCTAGCGTCTGCTACGATTGGCTGGTTCGTCGCGGGTATATCAATTTCGGTTGCGTGAGGTTGCCAGAGGCCAACGTGAACGGCCATGACTTGCCGCGGGTGAAGAGGCGAAAGACAGTTGCTGTCATTGGTGCAGGTTTTTCCGGCCTGGCTTGTGCGAGGCAGCTGGAAGGGTTGTTCAAGCAACATACCGATCGATATCACAAGAATGGCGAGGAGATCCCAAAGGTCGTGGTCCTCGAGGGGAGGGGTCGTGTAGGAGGCAGAGTATACTCTCGCGAATTCAAAAGCAAACCAGTTGGCCAACAAACAGACTTCCCCGCCAAAAGACACACGGCCGAGATGGGCGGCATGATCATAACCGGCTTCGATCGCGGCAATCCCATGAATGTCCTGGTTCGTGGGCAGCTCGGCCTTCCATACCATGCTCTCACGGCAGAGACGACGATATATGACAGCAATGGCAAGCCGGTAGACCCCGTACGCGACCAGCTCGTCGAGAAGCTCTACAACGATTGCTTAGACCGGGTGAGCGAGTTCAAGTTCAAGACTCGGCCGTCAAAGCTGATCGAAGGCAACCGCGATCTTCTTGACGAAGGCCGTGACAGCCTCGGCGATGGGAGCAAGTCAATAACGCAGGCGGAGGAAGCAACCGCGGCCCTTCCCCATGCGCCTCCGGTATCGCAGCAAAGCGTGCCAGAGAAGGTCAACATGGTTCCGGTTTCTGCGGACAAGCTGACCGGCCGAGTGCACAATGAACCAGGGGTCCCCTCGGCCTTGAAAGCTTCGGAAAAGGCCAAGCTAATGGGCTGGAGTCTCAGGACAGGGGCTTCAAACGATCACATCATCGATCTCAATGACGCCGCGACTCTTGAGGAGGCGACTTTGGGCTCCGTTCTGGACTACGCCATATCCCAGTACAAGCACGTCGTCGACCTAAACGCCCAGGATCATCGACTCATCAACTGGCACATAGCCAACTTGGAGTACAGCAATGCGACCAATCTACATAATCTGAGCATCGGGCTGTGGGATATTGACGCGGGTAATGAATGGGAGGGTCAGCACACCATGGTTGTTGGTGGCTACCAAAGCGTTGCCCGCGGCCTGTTACAGTGCCCAACCATGTTGGACTTGACGACCAAGTTCCCGGTCAAGAGAATCAAGTACCATGGCGACAGCTTCACCGGCCCGGCCGCCATTGAGTCAGAGGATGGCGAGATTGTGGATGCAGACTACGTGGTCTGCACAATCCCTCTGGGGGTGTTGAAGCAGGGTAACTTGGCATTTGATCCTCCGCTGCCGCCATGGAAGACTGGCGTCATCGAGCGTCTCGGCTTTGGCATACTGAACAAAGTTGTGCTGATCTACAACAAGGTGTTCTGGGAGCCCGACAGGCACATATTCGGGGTTCTGCGAGATGCCCCCAACCGTCACAGCATGTCGCAAAAAGATTATGGTGTCAATCGGGGGCGCTTCTTTCAATGGTTCAACGTATCCAACACAACGGGCCTGCCATGCCTCATTGCGCTCATGGCCGGAGACGCCGGGTTCGAGACGGAGCACACCAGTAACGACCATCTTATTGCGGAGGCTACCGAAATCCTCAGGAGCGTGTTTGGAAAAGACGTGCCTTATCCAGCAGAGTCGGTGATTACACGGTGGGGTTCCGATCGGTTCGCCAGAGGCAGCTACTCATCTGCTGCTCCAGGCATGCTGCCTGATGACTACGACACCATGGCGCGATCCGTGGGGAACTTGTTCTTTGCCGGTGAGCATACCATCGGTACGCACCCAGCAACCGTCCATGGCGCGTACCTCTCTGGTCTCCGCGCTGCTTCCGAAGTTGTGGAGGCTATGCTGGGCCCAATAGAAGTCCCAACACCTCTCATTCTGCCGAGAGACTCGCTGCTGCTGCAAAAGCGCAAAGCAGCCGCCAGAGACCCTCGGCAGGCACGATTTGAGGCGTACGAGGTCGAGGTTTGGGACTACATCCGCTCGCAGATCGGGGAGCGGCCCGTCCGTCCGAGCAAGGTCGCAGGAAACGCCTATCTCCTCTACAGCAAGGCGCACTTTGACGAAGCAAGAAGGCGGTGCGAAGAAAACCGCAAGCCCGGAAAGACGCGGAGCATGGCCAACGAGGTCCGGGTCATGACGTCCAAGATGTGGAAGGACGCCACGCCGGATGAGCGCAAGCCGTACGAAGAGCAGGCAGCTGGGCAGAAGAGGGCCTACGCGGAGGCCATGCTGACCTTCACCGAGACGTCCCAGAAGTGGGATCAAAAGGCCATTGCCCTTCGGGCAGCCTACGAAAAGGACCATCCGAGCGTGCCGGGCCCAGATGAGACGGCACACGACGCCAGGATGGCGCAAAAGCATCGCCGTACCAAGCACGTCAGTTATGCGGAGAACCGCGACAGTGACATGGAGCTGTAGGTCTTTTGTCGTTATTATACCGGACTTGTTTCTTTCATCATTTATGCTTGGCGGCGGCGCTCGACGTGGGGAACGTCAACTATTATAGGTTGGGGTTGATTGTGTTCAAAAGGTTGCAGCTACTATTATGGGTGTTCCTATCATTACGGCAGGGTGAGGTGAGGGCGTCGCTTAGTTATTGGTAAATGGGAATTGGCTACAACAAAGTAAAGTAGCTGTATAAATCGCAAACCGCAGCCACTTGAACACTAGCTTGGGGCGTGACATGTCTGGTCTACTAAGGGTTTATTTGAGGCTTTGATACACTGCGGAAACCACGGGCGGGTAACCTCTAGCTTTGATACAAAGGGAATCGTTCAACTCCGTCTTGGATGTCCCACACCATTTACAAATCCTCTGAGGCGGTGGCACCAGTGATAATTTCGACCAGCTCTCCGGTGATGACGGCCTGTCGGGTACGGTTGTACAGGATCTGGTACTTGCCAATCATCTCACCGGCGTTCTTGGAGGCGTTCTGAGGCATATTTCGTCAGCATCCCCCCGACATACAATCACGCACACTCGGCAAAGACTTACGTCCATGGCGTTTCGTCGGGCAGACTGCTCGCAGGCGTGGCCCTCGGCCAGGGCCCAGAACAGGGAGTTGGCAAGGCTGTACTCGCGGAGGTTGGTGAGGACCTCGTCATCGACCTCGAAGGAGGAGATGTTGGCTGTGTAGCGCAGAAATTAGCCTCTGCAAATAGATTCATGCTTGTATTCGCATCGTGGACATACGAGACTGGGCAATGGCCTCCTCGGAAAATGCCTCAATGAAGGTGGGCTCAAAGCTCTGGGCGTTGATGAACTTGTTGTACAGGATCTTGACATCGGTGTATTCGGTGGGCAGCATGATGATCTGGTCGGCGATGGCCTGGGCATCGGCAAAGGTGGGAACGTCCCTGCCAACACCAGCGAAGGAGAGCTGGATGTCTTTGGCGTTGGTTCGCATGAGCTGGGACTTGCACTTCTCGCCGATGATGACGAGGTCGAAGGGCTGCTCCTGGGTGTACAGGGAGCGGATTTTGCGGCTCATGCCGGAGTGAATGCCACCGCACAGGCCCTTGTCGGAGGAGCAGACGATGATGAGCGACTTCTTCTCCTCGCCCTCGGCGGCGGCGGTCTCGGCGGAGTCGAACACCTCATTGGAGGTCTGGCCGTACTTGCGCGACTCGATCATGCTGCGCTGGGCGCGGGTGAGCTTGGTCGAGGCAACAATCTTCATCGTCTTGGTGATCTTCTCGATGTTGCGGATCGACTTGAGGCGGCTCTCGATCTCGCGGAGGGTCGCGTACCCAGCCGCGCCATTGTGGCCGGCGGTGGCAGCTCTACAGTATCGCCAGCATCAGCAAAAGCAGTCCTCTCCAAGTGGCATGCATCTCCATGTCTGCCAGCCAGCAGCGCGCAGACAGCGTCGTCGTCGTCGTCGTCGTGCTGCATGGCCATCGCCCCCGGCTCCTCGGCAACAAATTTCGGGATGAGCCGCCCACTCACCGGATGGGAGCTGTGGCCGCAGCTCGGAGAGCCGGTCTGGCCGCCCGTGACAGCATCGTGGCAATTGCGAGAAGACGAATCGAGCCTGTGACCGGCGATGACCCAATTGATCGCGCTGGCGGGATCAATTGATGGGGGGGTCGTGGTGTGTCTATTGTGCAGTCGAGGTGGATGGCTTCGGGTCAACTGGTTTTGCTCCATCGCTATTTTCCCGGCAAATTGGCGGTTAGCTAACTGCATCACGTGACCGCCCGCGCCTGTAGAGCGCCTATTACTCCAGCCGCAGGCAAGAAAACACAATCCCCGTCTCGATTCCAGACTCGCTTCCACCCATTCTTCCGGCGTCTTGCAAGGGGCAGTCGACTTCTGTCCCTCATCACCTTCATCAGGCGTTGAGGGGTGGATCTCTCTACTTTTCAACGCTTTTTCTCCTCGTTCCCCTCCCTCGAGAGGCTCTCTTGCACTAATTTGGGTCGTGTGCAACATCGTCGGTTAATCCCAGTCCGCGATCTACTGCTGCCGCAGAGCCGCGCCCCGAGCAAAAGCCATGGCTTCTGACAGCTCCGACGACGATATCCCTCTTGCGAGGCCAAACGGCCACCGTGAGTCTTCTCCTCTACGTTTTTGGTGTCTTGGTTTTCGCGCACGATGACGAGGTGTCACCTGTCAGCGCTGCTCCAACAGCTCCGACGCCTGCCACTGCCTCCACCCAAGTCGCCCACAAGCGCTGCCTAGCTAACAAAGTTTTTTTTCTTCCGCAGTCTCTTCCTCCAAAATCTCCCGCGCCGAGGACAAAGCCATGGATCGTGCTGCGCCTAAGGGAAGCACCGATCTGGCAGGTCTCTCGGTACGCAACAGTCTCGTCGACAACGCCATGGACATCAATGCGCCGACCACGAACGGCGCCAACAAGCGAAAGTCGCGATCTTCCATCTCAAAGGTCAACTACAAAGACGACTCTGAGAGCGATGGTGCCCCTCTGGTGAGTGATCATCCTCGCGATAACATCACTACGTAGTGAGGCTGACTGAGATGCCAGCCCAAGCGCCCGAAGCCCACCGCTCCGCCTCCAGAGTCGGACTCCGACAACGAGCCGATAATCAAGGCGCGAGCCAAGAAGCTACCACCTTCGTACAAGGAGACTGCACTCTCCGAATCTTCGGACGACGAGCAGCCACTGGGCGTCAAACTGGCCAAGAAGAAGGCTGCCGTCGAGAAGAAGGCCGAGGCCGAGGCCAAGGCAATTCGCGCAAAGGAGGAAAAGGCGAAGAAAGCAACACCTAAGAAGTCTGTCAAAGATGAATCCGACGACGACGAGCCACTTGCCAAGTCCTCAACCCAGAAACGCCAGTCAAATGGTGCCTCTGCCAAAAGGAAGTTGAATGGTGTCAAGAAGGAGGAATCTGATTCTGATGCCCCCGTCTCCAAAAAGTCCAAAGCCAAAGCTGCCACTCCTGCCAAAAAAGGCAAAGGAGCCACCCCTGCGAAAGACGCGAAGAAGAGCAAGAGCACTGAAGTGAGCGACGACGAAGAAGAGTTCGCGTGGTGGAATGCGCCAAAGCCCGAGGATGACAGCATCAAGTGGCAGACGCTCGAGCACAATGGAGTGTTGTTTGCACCGGAATACGAGCTCCTTCCCAAGCACGTCAAGATGCTGTACGACGGAAAGCCCATCAACCTCAGCCAGGAGGCTGAAGAGGTAGCCTCCTTCTGGGTGGCCATGATGACACCAGCGTCGTCCCATCACCTCGACAACCCTGTGTTTCGCAAGAACTTCTTCACCGATTTCTCAGAATACATCAAGAAATACGGCGCGACGGACTTGAAGGGAAACAAGGTTGAGGTTACGACCCTCGACAAGTGCGACTTTTCCAAGATATACGATTATTGGTTAGCCAAGACCGAGGCCAACAAGACGAAGAACTTGTCCAAGGAGGAGAAGGAAGCCGCGAAAGCCAAGAAAGACGCGCTTGAAGCTCCCTACGTGAACTGCGTGTGGGATGGCAGAAAGCAGAAGGTCGGCAACTTCAGGGTGGAACCTCCGAGTCTATTCCGTGGCCGAGGCGAGCATCCCAAAACTGGCCGAGTCAAGACTCGAGTCATGCCCGAGCAGATCACTATCAACATTGGCAAAAACGCCAAAGTGCCGACCCCTCCCGCAGGTCACAAGTGGAAGGCTGTCCAACATGATCAGAAGGCGACTTGGCTTGCCATGTGGCAGGAGAACATCAACGGAGCCTACAAGTACGTCATGCTTGGAGCTGCCAGCGATGTCAAGGGCCAGAGCGACTTCAAGAAGTTCGAAAAGGCAAGGGAGCTGAAGAAGCACATCGACAAGATCCGCAAGGATTACACCAGGGAGCTCAAGAGCGAGGTGATGGCGGATCGCCAAAGAGCCACGGCCATGTACCTTATCGACAAGCTCGCGCTCAGAGCCGGAAACGAAAAGGATACCGAGAACGAGGCTGACACCGTGGGCTGTTGCTCCTTGAAGTACGAGCACATTACTCTCGAGCCGCCCGACAAGGTTACCTTTGACTTCCTGGGTAAAGACAGCATCAGGTACCACGAGACTTTGCATGTCGAGCCCCAAGTCTTCAAGAACCTGAAGCTGTTCAAGAAGTCACCCAAGACGGATGGAGACGATCTCTTCGATCGCCTGAATGTGAGTTGGCGGCAGGATCGTGGGATGTCTGGTGCATGTTACTGACTTGAATTCTAGACTTCGCAACTGAACAAGCACCTCAACAGCTGCATGCCAGGGTTGACTGCAAAGGTCTTCCGTACTTACAACGCTTCATTCACAATGTCGGAGCTCTTGAAGAAAATGCACACCGATCCGCGTTCCAAGGGTACTTTGGCCGAAAAGGTGAAGCTCTACAACGACTGCAACCGCGAGGTTGCCATTCTTTGCAACCACAAGAGGACCGTTGGTGCTGGGCATGAGCAGCAAATGCAAAAGCTCGGAGATAGAGTGAGTAGACCACCAGCTCTCCCTGGCCATGGAAGTCGCTGACGTTTCGTCAGATCAAGGGCCTGCGGTACCAAAAGTGGCGGACGAAGAAGATGATTCTCGACATCGAACCTACCCAGAAGAAGAAGAAGGGTGCCGCCTGGTTCGAGCTGGATGATGACCTGGACGAAGAGTGGATCCAGGAGCATCAGCAGTTCCTGATCGAGGAGCAACGCACCAAGATTACGAAGAAGTTTGAGAAGGACAACGAGAAACTCAAGGCCAACAAGGAGAAGCCGCAACCCGAGAAGGAGCTTAAGGAGCGACTTCATGCGGTCAAGGAGCTTGAGCAAAAGTTCAAGAAGGAGAACAAGACCGGCAAGGTCGAGGCCGAGGGCCGAGGCCCGACGGTGGAGAAGTTCCTCAAGGCAATTGAGAAGCTTGATGAGCGGGTCAAGATCTTGGAGACGCAAGCCGAGGACCGTGATGGCAACAAGGAAGTGGCTCTGGGCACCTCCAAGATTGTGAGTTCAAATTACCAACCCAGTGGCAACGCAGAAGGCTAATGTATTGTTTCTCTCAGAACTACATCGACCCTCGGTTGACTGTCGTCTTCTCCAAGAAGTTTGACGTTCCGATTGAGAAGTTCTTCTCCAAGACGCTCCGGGACAAGTTCCGATGGGCCATCAAGTCGGTGGAGGATGCGGACGACTGGGAGTTTTAAGCTGCCCTTCTGTGCACCAGATGATCTCCATCCGAACAATGCTAAGAAGTCGACCTTGCTTTGCTTTGCTTGAGTTTTTTGCTTTCCTTGACGCATTGTCATTTTTATACTCGGAGAATACTCACATGCAGAGAAAGAAGAAAAGATACAAAACCATATATCTCGGGAACAGAGGCGCAAAACACCGGCCACGGGTTGTACGATGGAAGCATGGGCACGGCGAAAACCAAGCGCGTGGCGAAAAGGGGCAGATTCTTATTTTGGGATGAGGTTGGGAGCGGTTGATGCGGCTGGATCGTCAACCAACCTCGCAGGCATTCGCACACGGATGCATATCATAGTATATGCTTGTGCGCAGCGTGCGCGCGATCCAGCACGTCGTGCAGGGGTACACGTCGTGCAGGGGTAGAAGAGCAACGATTCTAGAGACAAATGGACTCGCAGCTTTGCTTTGCTAACATATTTCCACGAGGGTTTATACGTGAGTGAGGTGCAGCCAGTCAGTCTCCTTGCATTAACCGATGCCGTCTTCCATGCTCGTGTCTCTCTCTACCGTATATATGTCTAATTTACTCCGTATGCATGTGTGTGTGCCATGTCCGTTTGATCTCTTATACTGGCCCCGTACCGCCGCCATCATCATCATCAGTCAACCTTGCATGGTTGTGATGCCAAATGCAGACCATCCCGTCGACGCCTTTTGTATGCAAGCCTCGCTGTCCCCCTTTCCGTGTGATGCAAGTGTATCCACGAGTCCCAAGTTTGCCCACCCAATCAAATCAAAAAAAAAACCGCCAATCTTGCCGAGATGCTTTCTAGTAGAGCCTGGCGAGGAAGCTCAGCACGCCCACAGCCAGGGGCGCCAGCACAACCGCCAGCAGCGCTGACGCGTGGACAGACGACGCCGCGGCGCCGGTGCTGCTGCGCATAATCTTGCCGTCGGGCGTCATGTACCAGCCGCTAGGGATGGTGCCGCCCGTCGGGCTCGCGCCGGCCACCCACGGCCAGCCCGTCTGCGTGCGCGTCGCGGGGCTGCCGTCACGGGCGATGCCGCCCACGGGCACCGACGCCTGGGCCGTGGTCGCGGCGGGCTGGGCGGCGCTGGCCGTGATGGTGAGCGGGCTCTGGTTGCTGTTGAAGTTGCCGTTGACGGCGCCGCCGACGGCCTCGATGGACTGCCAGGTGCCGCTCGTGTCCTTGTACTTGTACTCCTTGCCCGTCGAGTAGTCGGCGATGACGACGCTCTGGACCTGCATGGTGAAGGGGCCCTTGGAGTAGTCGGTCGGCCCGCGCGCCCAGCTGACGGTGCCGGCGGCGTTGGTGTTGGGGTCGCCGCCGGACCAGGAGCCGAACTTGATCTTCATGGGCGTCTGGGGGTACTGGCCATCGGCGTCCTTTTGCGCGAGCGTGCGCAGCACCTTGCCGCCGGCCATCCAGACGATGCGGTCCTTGGTCCAGTCGACCGTGTACTTGATCCACTGCGCCTGGGTGCCCTGCACGCTGTGGAACTGGCCGCGGTTGTACGTCGTGGTGCGGCCCTTGCCAAAGTAGTTGGACTGCATCTCGTCGGGGCTGGCGCCCAGCCACTCAATGTCGATCTCGTCGAGGTCGTCCGACTCGAGGACCAGCGACGAGACGATGCCCGCGCCGGGGGCGGCCTTCATGGTGATCTCGACGCGCCCGAACATGATGTAGAAGAGCGAGTTGAGCTGGGGCGCGTCGCCGCCGCGCGCGACGGTGAAGGAGACGCCGCTGGCGGAGCTGTACGAGGGGGACCCGGACGCGGCGAAGGAGTTGACGGCGCCCTTGCGGAGGTCGACGTTGACGGTCATGCCGAGGGCTGTGTTGGGGGGGCATTGGGCTGCGGACAGATGGGTCAGCGGAGGGGCTGACGAGAGAGGGAGAGGGCGGTCGAGGGAGGCGTCTGTCTTACTGTTGAGGGGATTGCATTGGCTCCATGTTTGAGCCGCGGCCGCGTCAAGGAGCAGGGCCGCCGCAAAGGCGGACCCGAGCGAGCGCCTCATGGCGGGAGAGGGTTGCGATATGCGATTCGCAGTGTCGCGATGAAGGCGTGCGGTCCCGACGTGTCTCGTGCGTGAAGCACAAACGTTGCAGGCCGTACAGAGAAAACAGGGATACAACAGACACCCGGAAGCCAACTACGTACCTATATCAAGAGGACGGCACGGGTGTCCCGGTCGGGCACCCAGCCACAGGTGGGTGCGTCGTCATCCCCAGCAGGCATTAATCCCGTATCACCGGGCACCGCTGGCCGCCAAGGCGATGAGCCGCCGGGCCACGTTGCCATCGGACCACTCTTTTCTTTCTCTTTGGCAGTCGGTGGGAGGAGGAGGAGGCTGGGAGAAGCCTGATGGCGGATGAACTGGAGCTTCCTGCGCCGGTGGGCCGGTGGCTGGTATATCGCATGGCTGGGGTGGGGCTCCCGGCTCCGCCCGTCCGGCGCCGCCACGCCTACCCTAGAGCATCATCGTCGACGAACAAACATTCACAGGGAGCCCAGCGACGAGGCCGATAAACGCACCGCCGGCACTGGAGTTGGACTCGAGTCATGTGCTGCGGTTTGATTCGGCAGCTATCGGTGTACGCCTAGCAGTCTATTTATATACCCCTTAGTTACGAAGTGCTCGTATACTTCCACAGCTTGATATGGAGAGACCAACCAGATTAAAGGCCACCTGACGGTAGGCCAACAAACGAAAAACAAGCTTCGGTCGAATGCGGAATCCAGGCAAAGGGATCTAGAGAGGGAGATGACCGCCCGAAGGCAGGACGACCGAGACCGGACAAATAGATAAACGTAGAAAATCCGTACGATTGCATGGAGGCGGGACAAGTTGGATCAGACAACTTGAAGCGCTACTTGTCGCTTCTCTACGTTACGCGAGTGACTGCCTTTCCCCGACAGGGAAAGAGCGCTGTCAACAGTATGTTGGGAAACCCGAAATTCTGTTGACCGGACTTTTTTTCTGTCGAAAGCGCAACAGTGCTGTTGACAGTCTGTCAGGAAGCAAGCCCCCCGCGTAAACGGTATCCTTCAACATCATTGAAAAGCTTGGTTCCGCTACCGTATCGCCGTCTATTCTTTACTTTCCGCGCTTTTGCCGTCTTGTCCTCGCCGCCGAAAACGGTGTACCTTCTGGTCACCAGCACCGCTTTTACCCCCGCGACCCGCGCCGACCAGCTCTCCCACCCTCCTTGGTATACCCCAGGGTCACCAGCTCAGTACTTGCGACATCGACTATCTTGATTGTCGAGCAGCTCTCCGATCCCTCTTCGGTGTACTATCAAGTCACCAATCACGTATTTACGTTCTCGTGATTCAGGTCACTGGTAACTGAAACTGGTTGCGGTTGGAATGAATTAATCATAATAACGAATTGGCACGCCCACGAGTCGGAAAATACCATGGCTTATTGAATCAACCAACGACGATAAATAACGAGGTAGTCAATGAAAGGAAGCGAGGCGTCCAGGCCAGCGAGGCAACGTCACTAGCCAACTACCGAGCCGGTCGACGGCATCCAGCTTACCAGTTAGACCTACCAGCACGAGGTACGGAGTACGAAGTACCAACACACAAGCGGATTGGCCCAGCCACCTCAGACTCCCGTCGAGCGCAACCCACCGTCTTTTTAAGGGTCCTAGGATAGGTACTCGTACTCGTACTGCGCTCCAAGAGACAAGTTGCGCCCTGAGAGGCCCACCCGCCAATAGTGGGCCAGGCTGTCGGGACGGGCCGCTAAGAGTGGACCGGCACGCCGCCAACAGGCCGTGGTCACCGGTTTCGTGCCTTACCTTGAGCAAGAGCCAGAGAGACTTCTTTATTGGAATGCACTCTAGTCCGTGCCTCTAGCGTTTTGCCGGGCTTAGAAAAGCGCCGATAAAGCAAATGGGAGGACCCACTGGAGAAGCGCTGGTGCTTCCCCGACTCTTAAACTGTGGTAAACACTACACAACATGCACTTTTGGTGCATGTTAGCATGCTCATCCAGCTCACCATTTCCCTCTTAATTACGCAGGCCAAACGGGCCCACCATGACATCTTTCCTCTTTCCTCTTCTCTTCTCTTCTCTTCTCTTCCTTTCTTTTCTTTTCTACACACTACGCAGATCGCAACTCGCCTTCTCGACGGCTACTTTGCAGAGAGCACGTCGGAACTTACCACCATCGGTGCCAGCCAGAAACGAGTCGGAGATACCCCGTTTGGAGATGGCAAGTTGATTGCTCTCCGTATACTTGAGGGAGGCCTGTTCATCGTCCAGACGGCTACGTTGAAGCCGCTGCCGCCCCAGAGTAGACTCGACCGCGTGCTAATCAACGCTCGACCAACAGGATGCGGCGATCAAGAGCATTGAGGACGGAATGGCTAGGATTGAGCAGACGCTCACGTCTCTCCAGGCCAATGTCGTGTCGGAAGCCTTAAACTTCACATCGGCCATCGAAGACGTCCTGACCACGGTCAATGATATCGCCGATGCCAGCACCGACGCCGACGATGAGGAGATGGGTGGCGGCGACGGTCATCAGCGAAGGTGGGATATACCACTGAGGGGTTGGCACCCGTTGGAGGGATTGGACCAATACCAAACGGTCGGACGGTGAGGGACTTTTCTTTGTTACTTGGAGATTTGCTACCTTCGCGGGCCTACAGACGCAGCCACACTGGCCACCTAGCTTCGATCATGCACCTGCACTCCATGCACCTTGCTCTCTCCATGCACCTTCACACTAATACCTGAAATTGGGAGACCCGATTAGATAAAACTGTGAAGAGACCGCTAATTGTGACGCGGGACGTAAACCTCACGGGTGATGGAAGCCAGTTCATAGATGGCGAAGCGTAGTCGTTGAGTGGCACCACTGCACTTCACCAGCGGATATATGCATGTCGTTCGGGACGTGTGGTGGCCTCAGTGCTCGGTCGGTAGCCGTGATTCGGAGGCGCACGTCAAGGCGGTGCAAGGCGAGGCGATGAGGCAGCTCATGTATAATAAAAGGTATGAAAGACCACCCGAGCTTGTAAGGGCATTGTCAGTATGGACCGAATGGGAGAAACAGAGGTGAGAGTTGGGGCCGGGTTTAGACGGATTGGGAGGTAGATGCCTGTGCTTTGCCATTGGGCGGTGGGTAACAAGGCAATGAAGCCGTCCTTGCAATTCAGGGGAGCCGATGTGGCCAACTCGCCGGCAGTGGATGGGAAGCTCGTTTGTTTCCGTCGTATCGAGGGCCTGGATTCAAGGCTACTGAATGCCCGCCGTGCTGGCGTCAGGTCACCGTGTGCTGACTTATGAGTCTGAGACTGTGGTCTTCCAGAATCATGCAAAATTCGAGCGGACCCGCGTCGCAATTTGCAGTCGAACTTGGCCTCGGCCAGAAATCCGGGGATCAGGCCAAGATCAGGCGACAGGGGTCTATCCGAACCCTGGCCTAGCCTGGCCACACGGCTCTCCATCCGGGCCGTTGAGTGTCCCATGCGGCATGCCCAGAGCAGCCCTGTCTTTTGGGTCCAGCGCACTTGCAATCGGCGAGAGAGCCTTCTCCTCTGGTTGCATTGCTAGGATATCGGGTCCAGTAAGGTTGGCGAAGAGAAGGCCGATCAACCTCGGCGAGTGCTGCCGTGAAGGCAATGACATTGGCGAATGGCCTCGGCCGCGTTGTCTACGCATGTGGCTTGGCTGTCGATATGCCCAACCTCGTGCATGCGGGTTTGGCAAGCCCAACGAACGGCGAAATTTTTTCACTTCGCATGGGTGGTCGCTTTCCGGGCGGTCGGTACGGTGGTGGTGATTGGTCGCGGATGAGGGAAGAGATGACAACCAAAGCAAGAACCAGAGAACGACAACACGGGCGCCGAGGGACAGTCCAACCGCAGCATCGGTGGCGAGCAGCCAGTCTAAACGAGGCTAGCATCACGCTATCCCTCTGGCTGCGGCGTCCGAGTTTGACGGTGCAGTGCGGGAGGTCTGGGCATGTTCTTCGGGTCGACACGCTCGCAGGGACTTGCGTTGGACTAACGGGCTCGTCCCGATGCCGCTGGGGTCCGTGGGAGCTGCCGGTTCCGCGACACCACAGCGGAGAAGAGACTTACTTGTAATTAGCAGAGCGAGTCGGGGAGCTAACTCAGCATCCTGGCCCTGGTAGGACTGGGTGTGTCTGCGCTGTTGCTAATCTGAAATGACCAGTCCGATTGATGTACTCGTAACTCACCCGGCTGTCTCAGGGCTTTGGACGGTTGGAGGGGCACGGACAGAGGCCCAAGACACCATTGGAGGAGATCGACAGCACCCCGCCAGCGTGCTGGACCCTTATTTCTAGTGGTTCAAAGAGGCAGCCGCAGTCGGCAGTGATATTTCACCTGTCGCCAACTGAGATGAGGAACAGCCGGAGCGTTGTGATGGAGGGCAGTGAAGATTGTTGGTGGAGATGATGGGTGGCGGCCAGGAACAGCAGTTGGGATGTGACAGCGAGGCCCAAAGCCGGCAAGTCAGGTACCAGTCGCGCCGCTCCTGCTCTGCTGCATGTACTCGCACGAGTACCGCGCCGTACCTGCATGCCTGGCTGCACAAGTCGACAAGCTGCACCACGCCACAGAGCCCAATTGACCTTGGTACCTGCATGGCATGGGCATGGCGATGTCGATGGCTCCAGGCTGTCTTCGGTGGCGGTACGAGATATGACATCCATGGCCGCAATGGGAATGGCCCTCCGCGATAGTTCGTGCCCCCACGGAGGCATGTGCAACGGCTCGACTGCGCGAAGGAGCTGCTGCTCCTGCTGTGCGTGCTGTGCGTGCTGCAAGCACGGTCCCCGAGCCTCATCCTGCAAGGTACCGCCCTCGTTTGTGCACCGAGGAAACGCCACCAACGGGACACAAACACGAGCAAAATTTTCGCAGCGGCGGCAGCCTGCCATTGACGTGGCCGATTCTCGGATCACAGCATGAGACAAAAGCAAGAGCAGGACCCGCCAGTGATGCCGACAATTGCTTGCTCGACGTGGCTCTGTCCTCTCTTGGCGGCGTTGATGACCCGTCACTGTGCAACAATTGCTACGAGCGAGTACGAGGATGAGGTACCTTATCTGGGCTCGCGGTTTCCAGGCAGATCACACAACCTACTCTGCCGCTATCTGCAGTGTGACGACGAACCCGTAGCTCAGGCTCAGTTCTCTGCTCGATGTCAGTTCAAACTGCCTGTTCAGGCTAGAGGCTATTCCGGTGATGGAAGAGGCCGCAATGCAGCTTGGCATCTGGGGCAAGCGACGCTTTGTGCCGCGCTTGTGCATCCCACACGCCTCGGTCAACAGAGGGGCAGGGCGCTGCAGGTACAAGATGCACGTCGTACCTCGCCATGCCGCTGTCCCCACGCCGATGCAGGCCTCGCTGTGCAAGGCAGTTGTGCGCCCATCCTGGAGGTCTACGAGTAGTTGTCCAGTGTCCAGATGCATGTCCAGATGTCCAGATATCCAGATAGCGGGCTCCAAGGGCGAGTGCACCGTCGATACCTTATGCAGCGCTAAGGTTTCAGGTTGAGCAGCCCGCCCGCCGGCCAATAGGGCCGCAGCCGCAGATTCAGCCTGTGGCATAGGTGGCTTTCACTAGCGACTGGCAGCTCGGTGCAGTTATCCCCATCTGATGTGCTCGGTCGGAGGATGCGCTCCTGATAAGCTGATCGACTGATGCTACTCGTATCGGCAAGCAACGTGGGCTGGAGAACCCACGTCGGTCAAGAGTACGAGTACTATTCCGACTTGCCTGGGGGACGGCTCCTTCGACTTACATGGTGGTGCAATCCTGCATCATGCAAGGTACGATGTACTCCGCAAGTTCGTCGTAGACCCGCGTCTACAAGTAGTATCCGGGCTCTAGCCATTGCAATATCGTGCCTGTCGTGAACGACTGCTTCCATTCATGGGCGAATATTCGCCATGTTGGTGCCCAAGGCAGCAAACGTTAGCAAGCCTACCATGTCATCCGATCCGGGGTCGATCATGCCAGCCGTCTTGCCAAGTGAAACCTACGAGTAGTTCATCAGACGAGCATCCCGAGACGCCCATCCCTCGTTGGCTTCTTGAAGGCTCGGGTCCAGCTACCTGGCAGGTGCACGTGGCCTTGACCATCGGGAGGATAATATGGCTGACTGCGTCTCTTTCACCGGCTGCTTGAAGCGGACACGCCTGCAAAGCCACCCGGCCCACTGGATTGGACTGGATTGCTGTAGGTGGTCAATAGTTGCTGTACGGAGGCCAAAAAAGTTCCTGCCATGAATCGCCCAGTCCATCATGAGTCGGCTGAGGTGGATATCGTCTCCGGGGTGTTGCTGGCAAATCGTCCAATGTTGAACAGTCCACGGCCATCTGACTCGCTTCGGCCCCGTGGCAGCGGCATGGTGAAACTGGTGACGTCGTTTATCCATCTGGACAGGGCCAGGCGGCCGTCACGAGCCGTGGCTCCCTCCTCAGCCCGGCGGGCCTGATGGCGTCGCGAATGGAGCCGTTGTTCATTCTCGTTGCTTTGGCAAACCACCAAGAAGCAAGTATTGGACGCCTTCTTTAGTGAAGGCCGCAGAGGCGCGAGAAGCCAGCGGCCGTCCCAGAAGAACAGGTTGGCTTGCGGCACCCGTTCGTGGGCCGTTGTTGCGTCGGGGATTTCTGGCCACGCACAGGCAGCCGAACGGCGGCGTTCGTGTTTTGTCGTCATACTTGGGTGCCGTCCTTTCTGTGGTGTCTCGTATTTCCTCGAAGCGCCGCCGCCGTCGTGGACTCGTGGCCCACCTCGAACGAGAACAGAAGAGACGCACCCCAGCACATTCACCCTGCGTCGCTAGCTGGTACGGTCGCTTTGGCACTAGTGTGCACAACCCCATTAAGTACATGCACAAAAAGACTCTGAAACGAGACGATGACGACGTTACCAGCACACATTTTCCCAGTTAATACGAGTATGTTCTCCAGACTGACCAAGGCTGGTGGGCTGTAGATGAAAGTCGACCTACCTTAGACTTGGGCAAAGTGCAGATCGCCATCAACCGCCGTGACGCCGTGACGTGTTGACTGCAACTCGGCGGACGGATGGCCTTCTTGTCGCTCTTGTCATGAGCCCCCTCTTGCATCATGGCGCTTCGTGACGCTCTCGCGCGGCTTCCCGTTGGTTTAGATGCCTCGTGCTGAGTCGACCGTCACCAGCGTGATCAGCGACGAGGGCAGCGCAACGCCGACGCCATCGTCTGCATGTGCCTTGCATTGGTCGCGCGTCTCCTGGTGTGACAGAGGAGAGACCTCCAATGGCTGTGCACAGGCGGGTCGTCCGAGGGCCGTCACAGAACGGACAGGCACTGGCATGAAGCAAGGAGAGGACACGGCGCTCTTGTGCACGCTGGATGGTCCGAGCCATCGACCTATCACCATGCAGGGTTATGCATGGTTTGTGACGCGGGTTGTGTGTGGTGTGTGTGGTTGCGCCAGCGGCGTCACGCGAGGACAAAGGCGCGTGCAAGTACGGACTACGGTAGGTATGTGTGCTTCACTACTCGTGTGCACAGAGGCCGCCGACCGTTGTTGGGCTGTGCGCGGCTGTGAGTGGTGGATGCAGGGCGGGGCGCTGTGCACATACGAGTACGAGATTCTACTCGAACCGTGTGCACTTGGATGGATGCATCTCTCATGCACGCTGCATGGGCACCAGCAAATGGCATGGGCTGGCTGGCTAGGTAGTGTTCTGGAGGCGGCTTGCAGGTACCACGGCGAGTGGAGGTACTCGAGCGTACCACCCGCGATACATCCGGGGACGACGGATGTATGTCTACTCGCAGCGGCCGGGGTGTGCCAACGAGCCAGCCTGTCCATGGTCCAGAATTAGAATAAGAGTGGCCCAGAGGCTGCGCCATGCTGGCCGCTGTCCACCAGTGACGGCACACCACCACCGGGCTCACTTCTAGCATCGTCGCCGTTGGGCCACTGCGATGCGCAGATGGCGGACGGATGGGACCCCGACGCCAGTGACGACACTGCCAGGTCTCTGCAGTGGCAGGCGCAGGTACTCCGTACCTACAAGTAGTCGCGGCGTTGGCCCGCCAGGTACCCGTCTGTCGCTGACCAGCCAGCACCAATCCCAGGCCGGTCCGTTCCATCATCACCAAAGCCCACGCCCATCCATGATCCAGCCCAACCCATCCCATCATCCGCCGGCGCTTGCTATCCACCACTACCACCACCACCGCCGCCGCCGCAGCACCAGCACCACCAGCCATACGAGAGCGCCAGCCAGTCTTGGCGGTGCACACCACCACCAACACCGCCCCAGACACGACGCTCGACTCGACACTCCATCGCTCGTCGGCCCAGACAGGGATCCGGGAGGTGTGGGAAGACGGCTGGGCCGCCTCGCCCGCCACGACGGACCCTGGCTCAGGCCCGCTCTGGCCACCCTAGTCAGTTCCCAGTGAGACAAGCGTGGAGGCGGCTCGAGGGTTCCCACTTGGGCCATGCCTATCGCTGTCCGTCTGCTTCTGATGGATGGCCTGCTGGTCTGGCTACATTGATCTTGTTGGGCCTCGTCTTCATACCTACTTATGCCTCCACGGACCCCGTCACCACCGCCGGCTCGCCATATGATCGGCAACCTGGTCGGATCTGGCGCTTTTTGTCTTTCATGCCCTCTCGGTTCTTCCTTCTTTTTCTCTTGTGACTCCATCTACTTTTTAAACGTTGGAACTCCTCGTCCTCGCTCGAGATTCCTTCCCTTCATTTGCCTGACGATACTCGACCTATCAGTGCTGTCCCGTCCTCTCTGCACCTCCACAGCAGCAGCAGCAGAGAGTATCCCATGTACAACATCGCAACCCTATACCGAATCATAATCTAGTCAGTCCTCGACCTTCGAGAGACTGCCGTCCATTCCTTGTCCGAGGACCGAGGCCCGCTCCAAACCACCATCCTTTCGGCCATATGCCCACCAGCTACTGTATACTACGATACTACCTATATACGCCTAATCGACCTTGACCACGCCACGAAACGAACAGAAACCAGAAAACTACGAGACCTTCGATACAACCGCCGAGGTGAGTAGCCGTGTTCACCTTTCGTCCGCTCGGGTACAGAGTCTGTGACTAACACGAACACCCGGTGGCCAGATCCATCGACCCAGCAATCATGGACACCACTGTCATGCCTCAAGCGCCCGTTTTCTTCTTCACCAACGACGCCAAGGCCAAGGCCGGCCAGCCGATGAACATGTACCCAGCCGTGCCCACGCTGCCGTCGACACCGATGTACTCGCGACCCGGCTCCTCGTGCTCGCAGCCTCCCACGCTCTTGAGCAACGGCCCATCCGTCATGACACCCACGGGCTCACCCCCACCAACCCACCATAGGCCTACCATCATGCTGGATACAGAGTTTGGCGACAACCCGTACTTTCCTTCAACGCCGCCTCTGTCCACCTCGGGCAGCGCCATGGGCAGCCCCAGGAGCTGCGACGTGCTGCAGACGCCCATGAACCCCATGTTCTCGGGCCTGGATGGCCTGACGGTTGTCAAGCCCTGCCTCGAGTCTGCTGAGAACTCAGTCCTGGACTGGTCCAGCTGCGGATCCCCGCCCATGACGCCTGGTGAGTTGAAGCCATCCCGTCCCAGCATGCAAAGGCCGAAGAGCAAGTGTTTGGTTTCCGACTTGCCGAAATGGGAAGTGCCGTGGAACGGCCTTTTATTTCGCGCAAATGCGTTTCGCTGCAGCAGCGTAATCGCTGTGATGCGTATTGTTGGAGTGTATCGTGTTAGCGGGGCCAGTGGCTAACCTGGATTGGGCAGTGTACATCCAGTCTCAACCCGTCAATGCTTCCTCGCTTAACAGCACCACCCCAAGCGACCTGTCCACAGCGTCGTGCCCGTCTCTGTCACCCTCGCCCACGCCTTACGCGCGATCCGTTGTGTCGGAGCATGACGTTGATTTTTGCGATCCGCGCAACCTGACTGTGTCTTGTGCCAGCTCTGCCCACCAGACGTTGGCGCCCGAGTTCAAGCTGACGGGCTTGGGCGAGGACGAGATCAAGGTCGAGCAGCCAACGGCTGATCCCACCGCCTTGTGCCAGCCCACCTTTGATTTCAACCCTGCCATTCCTCACGGTCTGCCTGCCTTCGAGGACTTTTCTGACCTGGACTCGGACGACGACTTCGGCAGCCTGGTCGAGCTCGGCGAGCGAATCTCGTCTGACGTGTCCCGCCCACGAGCCTGCACCGGCTCATCGGTCGTCTCCCTGGGTCACGGGAGTTTCATCGGTGACGAGGATTTCGGCTTTGACGAGAGCGAGAGCTTCCAGTTCCCCTCCCTGCCCAGCCCACCCTCCAGCATCGACTCTACCGACGACTGCCACCAGGGCAAGCGTCAGAAGACGACCAGCAACAAGGACTCGCGCTCTGTTGAGCCCATCATGAACACTGCCGCCACTGACGCCCAGTCTGGCAACAGCCAGCAGCCCTCCGACAAGGCAGAGTCTGTCGCTTCCGACTCCAATGCCTCGTCGGGCTCCGAGGCCCCTGCTGCTACCCTGCCCGCCCCGACCAACCGCCGCGGTCGCAAGCAGTCGCTCACCGAAGACCCCTCCAAGACTTTTGTCTGCGAACTTTGCAACCGTCGCTTCCGCCGTCAGGAGCACTTGAAGCGCCACTACCGCTCTCTCCATACGCAGGAGAAGCCGTTTGAGTGCAACGAGTGCGGCAAGAAGTTTTCGCGCAGCGACAACCTGGCCCAGCACGCTAGAACCCATGCTGGCGGTGCCATCGTGATGAACCTCATCGAGAACGGTGATGGGTCTGCCTATGAGTCGGGCATGATGCCGGCCCCCACGGGGGACGACTACGCCAACTACGGCAAGGTCCTTTTTCAGATCGCCTCGGAAGTTCCTGGCAGCGCTAGCGAACTGTCCTCGGACGAGGGAAGCGACCAGGGCAAGAAGAAGCGAAAGCGCTCTGATTAAGCATCCCACATCCGGGCATCGCGAACCACGGGAACCACGACGGCCAATCTGGCTATCTGGGTACACACGCCTATACGACACTGTTTATGACCTTCATTCTCAACGCCGATGCCGCTACCACGGCGCGGATCGGCAAATAGGGTACAAGGAATTCCAAGGAACCACGACCTTGGTTAGACAGGGCGGAGACCAAAATCATTTGCACAGTACAAGCGTTTATGACCTTGCATTTACACCTTTGCCTTCTTGTATCAATCTTCAAACAACAGTTTGTTCAGCTGATGATTGGGAGGACAAGCCATTGTTGTTTCGACGCTGCATCATGACCACAAAAAAGGTCCGACAGACATTCGGACAAGGAGAGAGGCTTTGGGATCTGGAAACTTGGCGTGCGTGCATGGCAGGATTGACGTTTTTTTGTCTTTTTTTCCTCAGGAGGCTGTTGAGCGGACAGGTGAGAGCCTGCACCGAACTGGCCGGTTCTCGTTCTCTACACTCGTTGTAATCATTCACTGCACGCAGAGGCTGGTCGGCTGACTGCTTTGGACGACGCCGAACTCGGGGTTCTGGTGGCGGATGGCTCTCCCGTGCGTGGGCTTCTGCCCTGGAACGTCCCGTGTTTGGTTTCATTTTATTGTTATTCTTCCACTGGGCCTGGCTGTTGTCGTTTGCCGGGAGAAGCATGTCGAGGACATTAGTGTGCTGGTCACAGTCACGATGCGCAATATTATTAGTATCGTACGAGCATGTACGCTTAAATCCGAGTCCGCTGCAACCGCCGTGATTATACGCCGATTGGCATCCCACTCAACGTTTGCCGTCTCCGACTGAGGACCTAGGGTGACACTGGGGTGGGATGATGCAGCACTTGGTTCCTGAACCCCTGCTCTGCAAAGAGCCTTCTCGCCGTCACGGGACTCGACGGGACCTTGATATGGTGGCTGATTGCGATTGCAATGACAGGCATGAACGGCTGGTCCGCCCCAGAGATTGAGCTCCATACTCGTACGAGTACTCCGTACGAGACAACAATAATTACCGGCCAACATGACGACAACGCCGGTCGGCCCCGCGATGGCGGCGAGCCGTCCAGGGGTCCAGGTCTGACTCGATGGCCTGTGCCTCGTTGGCGAGATGAGGCGAGGGCATCCTCGATGGTCGATGCTACCTGGCCAGGGCAGCGGATGGCAACGGCGGGGCCTCCATGTGGCCCGGCACCGGCAGCGCGGAGGGGACGATGAAGCGGCGGCCCTCGCCTGGGCACTCCCCACCAGTGAGTGAGACCCTAGGCCTTGTCTCAGAGAGTCGTCGAGAGGATGGCTTGGACGGGGCGGCGACGGGCGAGGAGAGGGCCGTACCGGTGGAGATTTGGCCTAGGCTCGGGCTTGGAAGCTAACAATGGAAGCGTCGTGGCGACTACTCCGTACGGACTAGGCGCTTCATTTTGGGAAAGGACCAATTTTGTGATGGGCTCACCGGGTGCTTGGTGTTGATGGAGTCAAAATTTTTGTTGTCGTACCTGTTGGCTGTTGCGGCCCAGAACATGCTCCGGGCGTGGCATCTTTAGCTCCGTTCTATTTGAGTTTGCCAAGGGTGTCGTAAAAGACATAAGTTCGCTGGTTTATTAAGGAACTGGGGTGGTGCGGCCTGTCGTGAAGCTCCCCGGTTGGACGTCTGAGCGGCACGGCAATCCGGACGAACCAGGCTCTGGTCCGGAGCAGTGGTTGCGAGCGACGAGGGGAGGGATGCTCGGACGCCAGCGGAGGAGGGAGCAGTGGACCACGAAAGGTGATGTGATGAGACGAGCGTGGATGGCGTGTCCGAGAGCTCGAGAGCCGTTCAGCACATGGGGTAGCGCGGAGACTTTGCAGCCCAAAACAACCGTGGCGGGTTAACTACCGACTACTCGTACTGAGAGGCTGAAAGCGGTTCAAGGATCACCCTTGTAAGCATGAATGCCTGTACATGTCATGCATCTCTTTTGGTGATCGAGATGCAGCACGCGATGGAGGCCAAAGCACAGCCAAGACTACATGTACTCTGTATATAGGGTTCGAACAAATTGGCCAAATCACCTCAACTGATATCTGAACGTTAAAATGTCGGTTCGACAGGCCACTTAAGCTTCGCGGTGGTGCAAACAGGGCACACCAGCTGTGATGGCTTCACGAGGAGGTTGTGCGAGAGGCTCGCACGTGAGATCCACCTGCAACAGCCCGCTCTTGTCCCACGATGGCATCAACTACGACGCTGTGACCCAGCGCCATCAGCGCTCACCCTCCGCCAACAATGTCCGCTGAACGCCTCAATGTAATCGCACTCATCTCTGGCGGCAAGGACAGCTTTTACAGCCTGCTCCACTGCATCCACCATGGACATCGCATAGTCGCCCTCGCCAACCTCTTCCCAGCCACCAGCGGCAGCCATGGCTACTCGACGACGATACCAACCGTCCAGGTCATCGACCCGGCTGAGCAGCAGCTGGAAGGGACGGCCCAGGTCGGCGGCCCTCCGGAACGGGACCTGAATAGCTTCATGTACCAGACCGTCGGCCACGAAGTCATCCCTCTGTACGCCGCCGCCACAGACATCCCGCTCTATCGGCAGCCCATCGTCGGCGGTGCGGTGCGCCATGAGCGCGACTACCATTACGACCGCGACCACGGCTGCGCTGCTGACGCGCAGGGTTCGGTTCCTTTCGGCGGCGACGATGAGACGGAGTCCATGCTGCCACTGCTCCAGGCGATCAGGGCTCGGCACCCGGACGCCAACGCCCTGTGCTCGGGCGCCATCCTGTCGACGTACCAGCGCACGCGCGTCGAGTCGGTGGCCCTGCGCCTGGGCCTCGCGCCGCTGTCGTACCTGTGGAAGTACCCCGTGCTGCCCGGCCCCTCGTCGTCGGTGCCGGCGGACGAGGCTCAGCTGTTGAGGGACATGGCCACGGCCGGGCTCGAGGCCCGGATCGTCAAGGTGGCGAGCGCGGGCCTGGACGAACGCCACCTGTGGGAGCGGGTGACGAGCGACGCGGGCGTGGACCGCGTCAAGGCTGCGCTTCGGAGGTTTGGCGCGGCGGAGGGGGCGTCGCTGGGGGAAGGGGGCGAGTTTGAGACGGTGGTCGTGGATGGGCCGGCTCGCCTGTTCAAGAAGCGCATCGTCGTCCCCGAGAGCGGGAGGGCGGTTGTGCCGGAGGGCGGAGGCTCGACTTGGCTGATGCTGCGTGGTGCGCGGCTGGATGCCAAGCCTGCTCGGGCAGAGGGAGACTTGGCTGTCCGGGAGCCTGCGCTGCTCGACGCCAAGTTCCAGTCCATCTTGGAGAGCGTTCTATCTGCTCCGCAAGATACGGATGTGGCACCAGAGTCGAGAGGTCCGGGCAGATGGGCACTGCTCGGCAAGTCTGCGGCAGCAGGGAATGCCAGCCCTGAACTGCTTCACTGGTCTGTCCTGGCGGACTCGCATATTGCTGGGCGCTCGATACAGGAGGAGACTAGCCACGTGGTCGAGACGATCAGGAGTCTCCTCTCTTCAGCGTCCCAGGACTCCTCGCACATCACAAACACCATCATCATGCTTCGGGACATGTCCGACTTTCCCAAGGTCAACGAGGAGTACGGAAAGCTCTTCACCAAGCCGAACCCGCCATCCCGAATCACCATTTCTTGCGGAGACGTCTTGCCGGCAGGGCGCAATATCGCGGTACACATCACAATGCCGAATGTCCAAGGGAGACACGATAGAGACGGGCTTCACGTCCAGTCTCGATCCTACTGGGCCCCTGCCAATATCGGCCCCTACAGCCAGGCTATCGAGATCCCCGTCACGGCAGGACACGAGCCGACCGGACTCGGGGCTGTCTACGTCGCTGGGCAGATTCCTCTGATACCCGCGTCCATGTCATTGCCACCGTCTTCTCACACCTCACTGCAGCAGCAGATTGTGCTCTCGCTGCAGCACCTTTGGAGAATCGGCGCTGAGATGAAGATACAGTACTGGACGAGCGCAGTCGCCTACTTTGCTCGGCCATCATCCGCCGACGATATGGAGCAAAAGGCCAAGCTCGCTGGTCGAGCGTGGAGACTGATACATGCGCCGCCAGAGGGCGACGAGGAAGCAGAGAGCGGCCCAGACCCGTGGGACCTCAAGTATAACCCCCGGTACATGTCCCTCGGAGGGAGTGACCAGCAGAGCACCAGAGTTGCGCTGCCTGACTGGTCGATATTCACGCTCCGGCAGCAGAACGAGCCGGAATCGTGCGTGCCGCCGTTCTTTGCGGTGGAGATTGCGAGCCTCCCGCGGCAGTCTGCCGTCGAGTGGCATGCCCACACTGGGCTCAAGAAGATTGACGAGAGCAGTTTGGAGACGGTGCATCTCCCCGAAGTCGGGGCAGAGGGCTGGAGAGGCTGGCACGTAATTGTCCGGACTGCGGGTGCTCTGGTCGTCCACACCGTACTGGCACGCGAGCGATCAAGTGAATCTGGGGCGACCGGCTTCCGGGATCTCAAGCATGCCATGGGCACAGCGCACCGAGGGTCACTGGAACGTCTGGGTGTTCGTGTTGAGAGCTCGGCTGACGAGGCGCCTTGTCTCAGCTATGTGGACACGAGTAGCGTCGAGTCTCTTTGGCAGGATGCTGAGGGGCCGAACGGCCAGCTGTCCTTTGCAGTGGTGCCTTGCCACTCTCTTTGGTCGTCGTATGGAGAGCGGCTCGGATGTGTGGCGTTGTATAGAAGGGCGATTTCAGCGTATATACCCGGACGTTGAGTTGAAATCAACTTCACCTACGAGCGTAATGGGCGTCTGTGTATCCGTTCCAAACAGACGGCGCGCAAGCCTCGATGGCGTGCGGTTGGTGTTCCAGGTTGGTTTACGAGTAGAGCACCAACGCTGCAGGCGCTGACGTCTCCGTCATGTGGCGTCCGGGGCCCGCTGGCTCGCGCGACACAGCGCCAGGAGCACGTCATGGGTCTCTACCTGCCCGTCTCCTGGGCATCTCCCTACGCCCTCACCAGTAACGGCATCGCGCCGGCGGCTTTCGATGCAAGGCTCCCATGCAGGAAGCATAGCTGATCTGGTCCTTGGATGAGGTGACGAGACGAGCGAGACGAGCCCCCCATGGCCGACAACGACGCCGCGGCACAGGGCGGCACGGGTGGGCCCCCCAGCAGGACCGTGTCGTTCCACCACCTGCGGCGGCAGTCGACGAGCGAGCGCATCCATGAGATCCTCGAGGTGAGGCGGACGCCGTGGGATACCGTGCCCCTGCCCATCCCGCCACAGGAGACGCGGCCGAGCTGACGATGAGCGAGCAGACCGCACGCGACCGCGCCGAGGGCATGGGGCCTGACCCGGTGCCCATTGTGCGCCAGCGGCCGTCCCAGGCACGGCATCAGCAGGAGCAGCAGTCGGGCGACGAGGTCAGCGCCGACGAGATGACGGGCAAGGCCGCGTGCGGGCCGGCGCCGAACCACCAGGCCGCGCAGCCTGGCGGGAGCGGCATCCGGTCGAGGCGCTCGATATACAACCAGCCGCGGTCTCACCACGCGCTGTCCGAGGACGACGAGGAGCCTCCGCCGCCGAGACCGCAGCAGCAACAACAACTACAGCAGCAGCAGCAGCAGCAGGCCGGTGGGAGCGCCGGCGGCGACGAGGCGAATACGCCGTGGTGGAGGAAGCCGCTGGGCAAGTTCCAGTCCGTCGAGCTGGAGAACAAAGGCAGCGTGGCCAGAGACCACCTCGCGCTCGGTATGGCAGGCTCCTCCTTCACCCCCGTGCCCCATGCACGCTGACAGACGGCCGTCCCACAGAACGCACCTTTCTCGCCTGGCTGCGCACATCCCTCGCCTTCGCCTCCATCGGCATCGCCGTGACGCAGCTCTTCCGGCTCAACACGTCGCTCTCCGAGGACACGGGCAGCGACGCCAACAGCGCGACGCTGCGGCGCATGGGCAAGCCGCTGGGCGCGGCGTTCCTGGCCATCAGCATCCTGACGCTGCTGCTGGGCTTCCGGCGCTACTTCCGCGGCCAGGAGTGGGTGATGCGCGGCAAGTTCCCGGCCAGCAGGGGCACCATCGTCGTCATTGCGTTCGTGGCGCTGGCGATTATGCTGGTCTCGCTGGTGGTGGTGATTGTCATTCACCCGAGCGAGGGCGACGAGGCGGAGGACCTGTAGGACTACATGGACATGGGTTGGAACTGCATGCTTGGGCAGGCGTATTGGGAACATGGCATTGCTTGTGATAATAGTTTATATACCACGATTCAACTGCAATGTCGCTTCAGGTCAAGGCAAATAATGCGGGCCGCCGTTGACGCCTCATCAGGCACTCGACAGCCCGCCGACGGGAGCTGCTGCGGGGCATGATGTAAGTGCCAGGCAGCTCCCCATGGTGGGGCTGAAGCTCCGGCTCTTCACCTCCCTCACTCCCAACCGCCACCTACACTCTCCTCTTACAAGACGAGATAAAGCCATGCCCTCCAAAGACCCCCTCGACATCCCCTCCTTCGCCAGCACCCAGCTCATCCTCCTCGCCCACGAGCTGCAGACCGAAATCGCCGACACCAGCGCCCAGATCGCCTCCCACGCGCCCACGGCCCTGCAGCGCGCCGGCCTCGCCCTCACCAACCTCGTCGTCGCCTCGCGCCGCACCGGCCTCGGCGGCAGGACCGTCCTCGAGCTCGCCCCCGACGCGGCCACCGCCGGCGCCGACGGCGAGCTGCCCGAGCATGGCGTCCGCACCGGCGACATCGTCGTCGTCGCCGAGCAGCCCGCCGGCAGCGCCAAGAAGCGCGAGGCCAGGGAGCTGGAGAGCAAGGGCGTGAGGGGCGTCGTCGTCAAGGTGCAGAGGGGCGCCGTGGCCGTGGCGCTCGACGAGGGGAGGGACGAGGATGGAGGGTTTCCGGGGAGGGTTTGGGTGGTCAAGCTGGCCGACGAGGTGACGCATCGACGGTATGTGGAAATGGGCTCTGCAGGTATCAAACACGCTGCTGCGAGGGCAATGCTGGGCGTCTGGACTGACACGGACGACGCAGGATGAACCACACCATGGAGAAGCTGCAAAAGATGGCCGAGGCCGAGTACTCGAGCTTCATCAGAGTCCTCTTTGGCCTCTCCAGCCCGTCTCCCGTCTCACCAAACTTGAGCGAGGACAAAGAGCTGGGGAACCTGGAGTGGTTTGATCCAACGCTCAACGACTCGCAGAAGGATGCCATCCGCTTTGCCCTGGCGTCGCGCGAAGTGGCTCTGATACATGGGCCGCCTGGAGTATGGTCCCAGCAATCAAGGAGGTGCTTCGAGCGCATGCTGACACTCGTCTAGACCGGCAAGACCCATACACTGATAGAACTGATTCTGCAAATGGTCAAGCGGAAACAGAGAATCCTGGTCTGCGGACCGTCCAACATCTCCGTCGACAACATCGTCGAGCGACTCTCGCCACACAAAGTACCCATACTCCGCCTTGGCCATCCTGCTCGACTCCTGCCATCCGTCCTGAACCACTCCTTGGACGTGCTCACGCACACCTCCGAGGCGGGCGCCATCGTCAAGGACGTGCGATCAGAGATGGACTCCAAGCAGGCTTCAATCAAGAAGACCAAGAGCGGAAAGGAGAGGAGGCAAATCTACGCAGACCTGAAAGAGTTGCGAAAAGAGTACCGCGAGAGGGAAAGAAGGTGCGTGAGAAATCTTGTGGGAGGCAGCAAGGTTGTCCTCGCCACGCTCCACGGCGCCGGCGGGTTTCAACTCCGCAACGAGGAGTTTGACGTTGTCATCATTGATGAGGCCAGCCAGGCCCTCGAGGCCCAATGCTGGGTGCCCCTGTTGGCCGCCAAAAAGGCGGTCTGCGCTGGCGATCATCTTCAACTGCCGCCGACCATCAAGTCTATAAATTCCAAGGCCAAGCTGTTCAAGGATGGCGCGAAGCCAATAAAGGGAATGACTCTTGAAACAACTCTCTTCGACCGCCTCTTGGCTCTTCATGGATCATCCATCAAGCGAATGCTTACGACGCAGTACCGCATGCACGAGAAGATTATGCGATTCCCCTCGGATGAGCTGTACGAGTCGAAGCTTGTCGCGGCTGATGCGGTCGAAGCGCGCTTGCTTAAAGACCTCGAGTACGAGGTTGACGACAACGAAGATACCAACGAGCCCGTCGTCTTCATCGACACCCAAGGCGGAGACTTTCCGGAAAAGAACGAGGAAGACGACAAGGACAACCCCAAGAAGGGCAAGGGTAGCCTCACTAGCGAGAGCAAGAGCAACGAGATGGAGGCGGCCTTGGTCCGGCAGCACGTCAAGAAACTTGTCGCCGCGGGGGTTCGCCCCGATGACATCGCGGTTGTAACACCATACAACGCCCAGGTAACGCCTTTACTGCGGAATCCTTAGCGCCATTGGCTTGGCTAATGTCTATTCCCAACGGCAGTTGGCAATATTAGCGCCGCTCAAAGAGCAGTTCCTCGGAATAGAACTCGGGAGTGTCGACGGCTTCCAGGGTCGTGAGAAAGAGGCAGTCATCGTGAGCCTTGTGCGGAGTAATTCGGAGGGAGAGGTGGGGTTTCTGGGGGAGAAGAGACGTCTGAATGGTGAGTGCTTCCGTGCATATCCAGGCCCAAATGCGTCGGGGGGCAGCGCTTGGACAGCCGTTTGGAAGTCTGGAATTAATGCGACGGCAGTGGCCATGACGCGCCCCAAGCGATCACTGACGGTCATTGGCGACTCGGAGACGGTAAAGAGGTACGCTTGTTCCATTGCTTCTTCGCCTTGTCTGATGTCGAGACAACCTGGTCTGGTCCCGGGGTCAGGGGCTTCCGTGCTCGGCATCATGAGATGCGACTGACTGATGATATTCGCAAGCAGCACTGACATTCTGTTTGGTTGCAGGGGCAGCAACTTCCTCAAGAAGTGGATGGAATTCCTAGAAGAAAACGCCGACCTGCGGTATCCGGACATATCGATGGTCAATCAGGAAGCGTAGCGTTCCTAGGGTAGCATCCCGCAGGCACGAGGCATGGTCCAGGTTGCTTCCAACAGTGTCGCGGTCAGCCCAAGATTCACAGCCATGTTACGGCGGAGCAAAAGACGATTGGCGAGCTGCAACCATCGGATACTGGCCAAATGCTGCACGTTTCAGGTCATCCTTGGCTGTGGAACTCGAGATCCTTGCGTGCTCTGACTCGCATCACTTGATGGAAGCACAACCAGTGGGGGATGTACGGACTCGGAGGTGTATCCAACGTCGAATCGGATGCGACGATGTTAAAAGTTCCCGACGCCAGTAGTAGACCCGTCGATATGAGCAACCGACGGTAGCCCTGGAAATCGTGAGCCGCTGGTTGCTGCCGAGCCGGCCATATGTAGAGCCATGCAGGAGACAAGTAGCGGCAGAGATGGGGGATGACTGGGCAGATGAGGTGCGCGCAGTAGACGCATGCAGCTGAGCGGGCTTGGGTACAGGAGCAGCAGGCGTTTGTGTAGCTCGACGACTCGTTGAAGAGCGACAAATCAGATCAACTGAAGGCACTCTGATGCTCGAGAGTCAGTAGCATCGAGAGACTCGAGACTGGTTGGAGAGAATGGCCTGGCAGGGGGCTCCTGCGCACGGGTGCCGCAATGAGGTGCAAGGATGTGGATGGCCGTGACGAGCATTCTTTTGCTGCCACGGGGGCAGATGCTGATGATTGTCTGTTTTGTCGTGCAGAGAAATGCAAGCACGGCTCCGGCTCCGTGTGGGGAGAGGGGAAAATGACAGGGCGAGGGATGTTGTCCCAGGTCAGTTTGAGGGCGTATCGCGGCGGAGGCGAGTGGGGTTGCCCGCGGCAGCAGAGGTTTGGAGCGGTTTGAAGAGGGGAGAGGCAGGCAGGCGACGACGTCGGAGCCAGTTGGTGATCAGGGCAACCCTATCATGGTCGAGTGGGCTGGGGCATGCATCGGCTGTTGGCTCCCGCTGCCGCCGAGACCATGGGCGGCTGCTCAAAGAGGACGAGGACTCGTGGAGCGACTCTGGGGCAGCCAAGGGCTGGAATGCGCAGCGCAGGGTCCGGGGCGGCGGACACGACAGACGCGGCGTTGCGGTTTGACGACGACGGGGGGATGGCCGAGATGGAGGATGCTGCGGAGCACGTTGTTGGCTCACGTGGCAGCGGGCCACGTACCCATACGGGGAGCTCGTATTCGGGATACGTATGGGAGGCACCTGCATTGTTTGACTATTCATGTGCTACGAAGCAGTTGCCGCAGAGTACCTACCTACCTACCTAGGTAGTTGCTGTGTAGGGACTACCTCTGCGCTGACGGGGCCGCTGGCATGAACCCTGCAAGTTCAGCTGCCCTGAGCGGCCATTGCTGCCCAGCTCGAGGCAGTTGTGGGAGTAGGTACTCGTACGCATGCACTGGGCCAACAAGCGTGTACCCAGACGCCTGCTTGCCCAGCGCATACCAGACACCAACGGCGTCCCTTGATCTCCCGTCAGCATCCGCATCCCAAACACAGCGACGCGCAAACAGAGCAGAGCCACTCCTCGAAGCCCTCGCTGTCTCTGGTTGGCCTGAATCAGGCACCTACCTGCAGGGACACATCAGGCTATCGACCACCACATGCTGACGTTGCATTACACGCTTGCTGGTGGCTCTGCACCTCAACCGCCGTCACGCGGATGCTCCGGCCACTCCCAGCGGCCCTGTCATGTCAAGATGGCCCTGGATTGGCGGGGAGCGCAGCAGCCGACGCACGCGCAGCACGGCCTCCTGGCATGCGCATCATGCACCCTCCTGACGGACCTGGAGCCATTCTCCAAGGTAGGTACCGGGCCCAGTCATGTTTCACCCTCTCTGCCCAGTTCACTTCATCCGGGAGCTGTGCCTTGCCGTATCCATTCATATATGGCTGACCCATTCGGCCTGCCTGCCGGCCGTATCTCCGACATCTGCTACCCTCCGTTCCTGGCCAGCCAGTCCAGCGCCCTCTCAAGTCTCGACGTCTGGCTCGGCTCGACTTACACGCCACCCCAGGGCCTAGCTTCGGCCTCGTGATATGGCCGCCTGCCTTGCTCCTGAAGCCGGCCATCTTCGTTCGATACTTACTGTTCCTTCATTACCCCACAACGGGCCGGGGCCTCCTTCCACAAAGCTCTCCATTCCCTGTCGACATGTCTCGTGAGTGAGCATCGGTAGACTCGACTCTTCAACCTGCCAGTCGCTTCATCCACCTCTGCACCATCTGCATCTCGGCGTTGGACACGGCAGAGGGTTTGCTCGCCATTGAGCCGTTTTCCATCTTGGCCCGCGTACACGTTTCAGGACCCCTCCAGGTCCTATCCTCGACCAAAATGCCTTGGAAGGCTGCGGCTGGTGCTGCTCCTGGCCCCAGGCCGCGCACCGGCAACAGGTCGATTCGAGGGCAGATCTCTGGACCGATCCCTATCCCAGATCCCATGGACGACGAGTTTCCCATGCGAGACCCCGGTGCTGCCATGGCGACCCCGTTGGATGGCCATGAGAGCCGTGTCAACGACGACAAAGCCGACGCACATGCCATGGTGCATGACCAACGGCCACAGCCAGCCAACATTTCCTTTGCCAATTCGTCTCGCACTGGAGCCACTGGCTCAGTCCCCGACGACATGGAAGCATTCTTGGACACGACTCCCTCAGGGTCCCGTTCCGCCTCCACACGACGCGAATCCCGTAAACGGGTGACAAAACCGGCCAGGGACCTGCGGGAATCCGCCATCAGTTCGGGCACGGCCCCGCTGAGAGGCGGTAAAGAGGGGCCACAGCGGAAGAAGTCGACCTTCAGGTCCGCCCTGAGCAGGCTTTTTGGACGCAGGAAGAAGAATAGCTTCGCCGAGACGAGCGACACGTCAGGCCGGCCAACCTACGCGGCGGCGTCAAACGAGCACCACCGGAGTGTAAGTCAAGACCAGCCGACTACCACTTGACCGCAAGCTCATCAAGATGCAGGACCCTACTGGCGAAGTCAGTCCCTTCAAAGCCCTAGAGCCGAAACGCTCTGCTTCGCTGCCCATCACCGAGTACGATCGAGCACTGAGGTCTCACTCCATCGGGCCCGAGGACGTCATGGCCATCCAGAGCGCTCGCAACTCCCTCAACGCTGATATGAAGCTGTCCGGAAAGAGGGCTGGGGCTTTCGATGCGTCGACGACACGTCCTGCCGGGCCGCGTTGGACGGAGGGTAAGCAGTTCACAGGCTTGTCGCCGCGCCCAGCCAGTTCGCATGATCGCGGCACCAGGCTGGCAGACTACAGCGAGGATCCCAACGAGATCGGCCGAGCTATCACGAGCGACGCCCGGGGCTTACGGCGGCGGTCACGGAGCCTGTCTGCCTTTCCCACTGCCGAGAGTGCCGTGCCAGTCGTAGCCAGGAGACGCAGCGATGAGATCCGCCATTGGCGAGAGAGCTACGATCCGCCTGTCATGTCACCCGTCCCGTCCAGTTCGCCTGAGATTGAAGACTTGGGTGCCTTGGGTGCCAATGAGCCTGAGGCTGTTGTCGAGGAGCGGCCTAGGACGCCCGTCGTACCCTTCACCTTTGAGGATGTGCACTCTATGAAGGAGGTGGCGGGTCTGAAAATTATCGAGGCGGCGAGCCTGGACTCGCGGATTTGCAGCCTCGAGAGCCGAACGAGTCGACTGGAACAGTTCGTCACGCAGCTTAGCAAGTCTGTCACAGGCTCTGGCAGCCATATTGATCCTCGCAGTCGCGCATCCCCTTCAGCCCCCGCGAGTGAACCGGCGGCCACGTCGCAGCAGTACTCGTATCGAACTGGGAACGAAGGTCGCGGCAGTCCAACCCGTCCTTCGACGCGCCACTCGGACGCCTCAAAGATGACTTTCGGCGATGGATCCTCGGGCCCGGAAACCACTCCACGAGCGACTCTCCAGCTCGCGGTTCCAAACTCGAACAGACCGACGTCTGTGACGACGATCCGCGGCGCAACGAACCCCCCCTCCATTCCCAAGGAGATGGAAGGAACCATCACAATGGACCATTACACGACACTGATGTCTCTGTTGGAGACTGAACGCTCCGCTCGAGGGGCGTTGGAGTGCCAGGTCAGGAAACTCGGCCACCAGATCAGCCTCATGAACAGGTTGCCTAGTTATGCTCACCCCGCGCAAAGCGAGGCCCCTTCAGTAGATCGGTCGGTTGGGGAAACGTCGGTATTCGACCACGACGACGAAGACGAAGACGACCGCGGGATCAACGGTAGAAGGCGCTCTCGCCTGATCCTGCGACTCGAAGACTCGAACTTGACCGTGGGAGGCCGTGACGATGACGAGTATACCGAGTCATTCGCGACGCCCAACGAAGACGCCCGCGGCATTGACGCATTCAGCGACGAGCAGGACCCGGCTCGCAAGTCGGTCGCTCGAGCACTGTCCCTTTCGCGACTGGAACTTGGCCAGCCACCGGCCGCGATGCACCAGGTCCAGCCACAAGCCATTTAATGTTGTCATTTGTTAGCAGTCTCTTCCCGTGTTTTCAGAGCCAGCATTATATACCCCCACCTGTATGATATAGCCATGCGGTTAGATTGGCGCAAGAGCCAAAATGTTTCCGGGCAGGGTCATCTGAGGCGCTACCAGATGTGACGAGGAGTTGGGGCAATGACGAACAGATAAACCATCAACGAAATATTGGACTGATCGAGACCACTGCTGTTGTGTCAAGTGAGCAGGAAGATGTACGTGTTCTCTTCAAGTCTATGCGTGGTGCTTCGCTGTGTTTTCGGTTCTTTGAGACGCCAACCATGCTCCGGCTCTAGATGTGTACAAAAAAGTCTATGTAGAGCCGCCAAGCCAGCCGCGTGGGTATACCTACCTACCTAGGTACTCTAGTCCGCCCGTTTTACAGCCGGTGCTTGTCGTCCTTGATGCCCCAGCTGCCCACCAGCGCCATCGACTCCTCATCCCCCGGCGCCAGCCGCTCGTCCTTGAGGGTATCCGAGAGGCAGCGCCAGGGGTCGCGGCCGCCTCCCCACTTGAGGAGGTTCTCCTTGAGGCGCTCGCCGTTCTCGCGGCTGATGGCGCCGCCGCCGCCGCCGCCGCCGAAGACGACGCGCCAGACGCGCTCGGCGAGCACGCGGTCGAAGAGGTAGCTGTAGTAGGTGCTGCCGTAGCTGTGGAGGTGGCCGAAGAAGCCCTGCCAGCACGTCTCGGGGGGGTCGCGCGGCCCGTGGGCGTAGCGGCGCTGGATGTCGTGGAAGACGCGCGTGGAGTCGAAGCCGGCGTCGGCGGCGTGGCGCGCGTGGTAGGCCTGGTCGACCATGGCGAGGAGGATCTGGTGCTCCGTGTCGATGCCCTCGAAGCGCCTCGAGACCTTGATGCGCTCGGCGACGAGGCCGTAGGGCAGCGGGCGGTCCGTCTTCCAGTGGCGCGCGAAGAGCGAGAGGACCGTCGGGTCGGCGGCGAAGTGCTCCATGAGCGTCGACGGCAGCTCGGCGAAGTCGGTGGCGCAGCGCGTGCCCGAGACGTTCTGGAAGCTGGTGCGTGCGAGGATGGAGTGGATGGCGTGGCCCATCTCGTGGAAGAGCGTCTCGACCGAGTAGTAGGACAGGACGGCCGGCTCGCGCGCGTTGTCGTTCTTGGGAAAGTCGCACACGAGCGCGATGGTGGGCAGTTGCTTGAGCTTGCCGTTGCGCGAGGATATCTCCATGCCGTCGTTGGCGGCCTGCTCGGCCGAGTCGAAGATTGGCATGCCGGAGATCATGTCCTCGCCGGCCTCGGCGACCTCGTCAGAGAGGATCTCTCGCGAGCAGCGCACGGTGAAGTGCGCCGGGTTGGGCGACTTTTGTGGACGGTAGAAGAGGTCACAGTACAGCACCGCGAGCTGCTCCCCGTCGTCCGACACGACGTCCAGTCGCTTGACGTCTGGGTGCCACGTCTCCCCCGGAAGCGTCTCTCTGGGGACGAACCGGACGCCGTACAGGCGATCGAACAGGCGGGACAGGCCCTGCATAACGGTGCCGACCGAGAAAAAGGCCGTGAGCTGGTCCTCGTGTCGGACACGAGATCGCATCTCCGCCCTGACCTTTTCCATGTAAAAGTCCCTGTCCCAGGCCTGCAGCTCCGCGTCGGCCATGGCGAGCCGCTCGCGCTTCTTCTCCGTGAGCTCGAGCAGCTCTTGCTGTATGGTCGGCGCGTTGTGGTTCCTCAGCGCCAAGAGGAATTTCATTACAGATACAGGCGACTTGGCCATCATGCGGTCCTTGAGCGCCATGTGGCCGTGGCTCTCGAATCCCGCGAGGCCAGCCAGCTCGGCCCTGAGCTTGAGCATTGTCTCCAGGTGCGTGATGGTTTCGCGGGACGCTTTGCGCTGGGCGAGGTATATCTCCTTGCGGGTCTCCTCGTCATATACGCTCTGGAGAGCGGCGGCGGCTTCCGACCCCGTCGTGGCGATGGATATCTGCGAACGCACCTTAAGAGTCGCGGCCAATCCGGGGTACAGCCCGTAGAAGCGGTGCGACGGGAGCGTGACCTCCTTCTTCTCCGGCTCCATGCCCTGGACAAACGACGACCCGATGTCGCTGATTCGCGACGACAGATCGACGAAGCGGTCGCGGGATTTCTTGGGCAGATTGACGGCAGACTTCATAAAGTCCAGCTTCAGCAGCTCTGCGACGGTCTTTTCTTCCTCGGACCACGCTGACGTCACCTCTGGCCGCGCCAGCGCCTCGCCCAATTGATCGTTCAGCCCCGTCATGGTGTTGAGCTGGTTCATGTATTGGTATACCATGGACCAGGCGCCCGCGGCGGCCTGCTGAAACCGAGCATCGGGGTGCGTCATACGCACGAAATCGGACAGATCGAGCACGCGGCAGAGCAGATCGCTGAGACGGTCGAGGTCCCTGACGATGGCCTGGTACTCGCGCGTCGTCGACGCGTTGAGGACGCGATGTACGATCTTGGTGGCTCTGTCCAGGTTCCTCTGCGCGAATAGGAGGAAGCCATCGGGACTCGTCAGGTACCGGTTCTTGAACAACCCTTGGCTCTTCTTGAGGCTGAAGCTGGCAAACGTTCGGCCGGACGGGGCGTCGAACAGGTCGCGGAGGACGGCGTCGTCGTGGCGCGGACTGACGTTGTGGTCGACGAGCGGCGGTCTCCCGGGCTCAGCGGCCGCGGCGCCGGCAACAGACGACTCCCAGCGGCGCTGTTGCCGGTGCTTGGTCACGCGACGGACGCATCTGGTGCAGATCCAGAGGCGACGACCCCCAGAGTTGAGCATGTTTTGTTCGAGGACGCGGTCGCGGACATGTGAGGAGCGCTATGGCGGGGAGAAATGGTCGCAGGGAGGAAGGGCAGGCTTGCCGGCGACGCAAGAGACGAGGGAAACGGACACGGCGATGGGATACTGGAAGAGTCGGAGTTTTCGGTTAATGAATGGCTGATGGGTGTGGGGCTCCACTCTGCTGGCCCGAGCCGGGGCGGGATCCTCCGTCCTCCGTCCTCCGTTCCGCCGGGCGTTGTGCGAAGTGCAAAGTGCCAGAGAGGCATATGGTGCTGCGATGCTTCTCCGGTAGATCAGCTCAGGCGCCTCGTTGCCATTGACGGCCATGTTGCCAAAGGATGTTGTGCAAGTCTGCGGAGGACGGCATGGCGTTCTGGATTCGGGTGCCGGGTCCTCGGGCAGCCAGCCTTGCAGTTTGGCACGTGTCGGGCTCAGGCAAAACTCGACCTGGCGCAGTGGCCCTTTCTTAGACATCTAGACAAGTGACTCAGACTATCGCGATTGACTCAATGGGGGCGTTGACCGACGTTGTCCAGAGACACCGCTGGCACGGCAAGAGGGATCGCATTACGAAACCGCAGCGTGATCTTCCCCTTGCCAGAAGACGAATCGGCTGTGCAACGCCGATTTCATCTAGTATATCCACAATAATCCCTTGTGGATATACCACTTTTTTCTCTACTGTATTTACAGTCGTGCTGTTCTCGTTGAGCCGAGTGACCGTTGCGCAAATGCAGCCACTGAGCCCAGGACGGTGACGTCTGGTAGGTCACGTGGCCGTAGTCGGAGGATTCAGGGACAGGCCTGCTCCGCCAGCGACAAACCCGCCGGCTGCTTCTGGACCGACGACAACCTCGAATTCCGCGCCGACGACTCGCCAATTGAGTGGACAATGGCTGCAAGAGCGCTGCTGCAACGGGTAAGCATCGAAACGGCCACCATCAGCAAGGAAATGGAGGCTAATTGGGCTCTCAGCGCTCCCTGGCGCCGTTGGCGACCCTCGCCCTCGGCGGAATGGCTCTGCTGCCCGCCACAGTCCTGGCCGAGGCTCCCACTGACAAGGTGCGCGCTCCGCTAGAGGTCGTGGGAGTGAAGCTTTGAGCTGACGTGGAGCAGAGGAAACCCATCTACGATGACATCGACATCCCCTCCGCAAATCCCGCACCGCCATCGCCGCTAAAGGCCGTGCCGCAGCCGCCCGCCGAAGAACCCAAGCCCCGAGGCCCTTCGCCGACGGATCGTCTGGCCGTCCAGGTCGGCAAGGCCCGCCTGTTCCTCTACAAGTGCGCCGTGACCGCCGAGGACAAGGTCAACCAGACGATGGACTCGGCCTTCCACCTCGAGCAGTCCTTCACCAACACCATCGCCTCGCTGGCGCCGCCCCGCGAGAGCGGCGAGAAGCTCATGCCCGGCGCCATCTACGTGCTCGTCGCCGCCATGGCCGGCAGCATCGTCACCCGCAACCGCAACATCCTGCTGCGCGCCACGATGCCCCTGGCGTTCGGCATCGGCGCCGGCTGGACCGTCTTGCCCGTCGCCATGAGGAACGTGTCCGACCTGGCGTGGAAGTACGAGCAGCGCTTCCCCGCCGTCGCCGAGTCGCACGTCAAGCTGCGCGAGAGCATCCAGAAGGGCGTCACCTTCGCCAAGGTGCACAAGGAGGTGGGTGTACGATATGTCGACGAAAAGGTGACGGACGCACGTGAGGCCGTCGAGGGCTGGGTTAAACAGGGCAAATAGAGGCTGAGCAAAAAGCGAATGTACCATCGAATAGAATCACTGAACAAAAGTTTCTTTTGTTGTTCCTTGTAGCATTACCCGCCAGGGTAACGTAGTTTGAAAGGGGATCTATTGTCATCTATGGTTTGGACATTGAATCCTGGTCTCTCATGCCTTCTGTTGCTAATTCCAAACGCTCCATCCCGATGCTGCCTCCTTCCGGGCCCTTGAACTCCGCTGATGCTGCCCGAGCCACTCTAGACTGGTCGAAATCTAAACCCGGCGAATCATCAAACCGCTACAGGCGCCGGTTCAGGGTCCGCCTGCGGTTGCGCGTTGACCTGTCGCTCAAACAATGTCTTGCGGCGCTGGGATTTCTCTCTGGTCTGGCCCATGTGGCCACCAGCAGCCAAGGCGCTCGCATTCCCCTTTCCCTTCTTCGATGCCTTTTCTCGGGGCTTGTCCAGCCCGCGCTTGGCGTCTGCTTCCCTTGCCCGTTGGACAAGGTGGTCCAGGTTCAGGTTCTTGCACATGTCCGTGTAGTTTTTGCCCTGGTTGACTGCCTGGTGCACCTTCTCCTTGCCAGGCACCATCTGTGCAAGGAGGTACTTGGTGTTACCAAAGCGGTTGTCCACATCCATGCACGTCTTCAAGTACTGTTCCACCACATCCTGCCAGGGGAGCATGCCTCCGTCGGCCTCGCTTCTGAAGCAGCTGGGGTTCTTCTCGGCCGTGGTGGCAATCATGGCGCCATCTGCGCCAAACTCCTCGGCCAGCCTGAGGCCCTGGTCCTTGCTCTCTACATCACCGTTCATCAGGCATGCCACTCCGTATTCGTGACAGATCTCGGCAATCATGCGCAGCTGTCCTCGGATGGCTCGCTCACGTGGTCGCATCGGCGTCGTCCGGCAGTGGACCGTGAGGCCGGTGATGCCTGTGGCGCATAGTCTCCTGACGAGGGCCTCCGTCTCGGCGGCCGTCTCCAGGATGCGAATCTTGACACTGATGCCAATGTGAAACTCGGGGGTAATATTCTGGACCAGGGCCTCGAGAATCGCACAAAGCTTGTCGGGCGATCGCAGGAGCGCAGCACCCATGCCGCCGCTTGTGCTGAAGGGTTTGGGGCAGCCAGCATTCACGTCGATGCCGGCGACGTCTGCCGCCACCAGTCGCGCCGCCTGAACCGCGCGCTCGGGGTCCGATGTGCCGATTTGGAAGATGAGCTTGTTCGTTTCCTTCTCGGGCAGAATTCTGTAGATTATGCTTTCTTTGGCGTCCGCTGGCGGCTCCTTCTGGCCTTGCGACGAGAGGCGGTACCACTCGATGGTCTTGGAATCTTGGTTGAATCGCCTGCTCGTGCCAATCATGGCGCGGTCGATCGTCTCGGGACCTGCGGCGCCAAAGATCAGTTTATCGAACCGAGACAAATGGAAAGAGGCTTCTCCACTCGCCCCAGACAAGATCGGCGCCATATTGAAGAGCCAGCAATCTGGAAGGCAGCTCCCCGGAGCGCACCATAGGCGCGAGGACAACCTTGCCCCGATAGTCGACGCCACGGGGAGGGATGGGAACTCGCTTGATATCGGCAGCCATGATTCTTTTCAGCAAGGTAGAGAGCATTCCGCTGGGACACGGGTCTCCTACATGTCGAATCTAGAAAGACTGGCGCGAACTCGTCAAGAATGACCATCGCAAGTCGCAATGGGACAAGATGAATCAACGGCGGTTATCTAATCATGCGCTATCGATAAAATCTTGTTGTGGGGCCACGTGGGACGGCGGGCTGTGGCCGCCGCCGCTCTGTGGTCCACAGTTCCGGGCTGCGATACCGTTGTGGCCGCGATTGCGTATGACTCGCAGGTTCACGAGGAAGTGACATAAACGAATGCTCACGTGTTGGCAGTTTGCGAAGGGCAATACCTGAAGATATGACGTCATTTGCGACTGGACTCCATCGCGGGAGTCTCTGTGCTACGGGTCGCTCTGACATTGAAACAGAGACACAAGAGGCGTCATCGCGCGGCCCCAGGGAGGCGAGTAATGTGTGCGCATATCTGCGACAAACAATGCAAATCATGTCCCTGCCAGCAGATCGGCGGTTACTGGCGTGGACAGGTGTGGAGCCTCACCAGGGAGACAACGTTCCAGGTTGTCGTCAGGACGATAAGGTAGGTAGGTACGAGTATATTGACTACGAGTAGGGGCCTTTCGTATGCCGTATTCGCTGAAGCTGTCCACGGTCCCGCTGCGGGATGCATCTTATACGAATAACGCTGCTACATATAGCACACGACCACGCCTCCAGTTGAGCACCTGACGATTTGTTAGCGGGCCGAGGCCTAAAATAGAGCGGCAACCTCAGCCCTGAGGCCCCTGAGGCGCCCTAACAACGTGGTACCGAAGCGCCACTGAGCCACTGGAAGCGCCAAAATCTCCTGGGGGCTGTGGGCGGTGTCCTGGTAGGTACGGTGCGTTGAGCCTGCTTGCAGCGGAGGTTTGAAGGGTCTCAGGGGTCACCCCGCTGAGCCGCCTCCACTGTTTGAGCAGATAAGGGTCCCGTCCACGTCCTGTTCCTCCATCAGGGCGGGAGCTGAGGTGGCGATGCGACCAAGTCCTGAAACCCCCCGTGCTGCCTCTGCCCTGGCGACGGCCATCAAGGCACAAATTCGATTCTCGACACCTGGCGACGGCTGACGGACGGCCATCTCTTGTCCCCAGACCGCGAACGCGACATCGACGTCCTCGGCAGCTGCAGTTACCTACCTACCTACCTGGTACCTATCGTCATACGCTCACCTGCAGCCGCTCCAGGGCACATACCATACCTTCCTCCCCACATGCGCGCGATCCTGCGTCCAACGGCTGCACGAAACGTTACCCTATTCATCGCTCCGACTGGGCTGCGATAATCGAAGCGCGCCCCAGCAGCATTACCCCGGTCCTCCTTTCCGGCACTCCAGAACTGGCTACGGGCGGCAATCAGCAGACTCCAGGTCAATGACGTTGCCGCCTGGCCGTCGACATGGAGAACGATCCGCCATATCCGGGAGATGAGGGGCGGTCGTCCAGGAGAGGCCGCCTGATGGGCAAGCTCTTTGGCGGCAAGGACAAGAAGTCGTCGGAAAACTCGTCGCAGGCGGCCCTGGATGCCTTCCTTCGCAGCTCGGCCGACAAGCTCGACGTCATCCATGCGCCGCCGCCGCCGCCACCCTCATCCTTGCCCAAGCTGGCCAAACTCGACACCACGATATCTCGATACCCGCAGGCGCTGGCAGTGAACCAACAGGCGCAGCTGAACCGGCCCGTAGCCCCGGGGAAGCCCGAGTCAAAGTCCCCGAGGAGAAGTCCGCAACCAAACAAGAAGGGGTTGGTCGTCAGATTCGCGGACTCGTACCCCGAGATCATAGGCGAGGGCGGCGATGAATCCGAAGTGCCTGTCATGGAGCTGAGGAAGAACAAGATGGCGAAGCCACTTCCTCCTCCTCCGTCCCACCGGAACCCCTTAGGCCCGTCAGGTAAACCCCCTGGGGGCCCTGGGACCGCCCCCGGCGGTTTCGACGACGGCTTCGTGCCAAAGGGACTGTCGCGAACACTGACTGGATTCTCATCCATTTACGAACCCGAAAACGACTCTGAGAAGGCTCCTAACGGGCGAAAACAGAGCCAAAATAATGCTAATACGCTTGTTCCCGGGGGAGCTGCATCGGCCCGCTACCTAGAGACATCTGGGCGGAGCGACGAGAACAGGAGGTCGTTCATCGAGATACACCAAGCGCAGATGCGCAAGGCAGAAGGGAGGGCCTTTGCACAAGCAGCCCGTACCGCCAGTGCGGCATCTCAGCACAATTGGGAAGAAGGCGATCGACCACCAGCGGGTGCCATTACTGACTCGCCGGAGTCGATGCGACAATATTCGGAAGCTCAGATCAAGCAGGCGCCCGCTGACTACAGTCCAGCGGCCTCGATAGTTTCCAACACCTCCAGCGCATATCCCCCATCAAACCCATCGCAGACCAATGTCGCTGCTCCGCAACCCAGTGGACCATCGCTGCCCGATGCTCCCCCGCCCCCTCATCCTTTGCCTGCGCGAATGGCGTCGATTAGGCTGCACGATGCGGTCGATTCTGCAGGGGACGACGCGTTGGACACGTTTGTGGCAAGGACCAGGCATCTCTTCGAGCTCTTCCGGCTGCATGCCGAGGCCGTGAAGCCGCTATCGAGTTGCTCGCCCAAGGAGTGTGGACGGGGGGGGCTATGGTGGTTCCTCAAGGGCAGGATGGGCTTGGAGTTGGCCATTCGAGAGCGCCCGAGCTCGCCGCAGTCACAGATGCAGAACGAGTTGGACAGACAGCAGGCATACTCGAACTTGGCAAAGGGCTATTGGCTCAGCGAAGTGGCAATCCCGGAGATTGTCCAAGCTCAGCGACTGGCCCCGGACCCAGAAGTCACGGGTGTCGTGCACAGCCTAGTTTCGGCCCTGCGCAAACTCTCGCAGTCGATGAAGAGGAACGGCTTCCTGCCGCCTGAAGAGTCCTTTCTGCCTCAAACCATTGACAAGTCTATTTGGCTCGAATACCCGCCATTGAGTCAGGATATGGTGGCTCTTCTCTCCGGAAACTGGGGCTCCGGGCTGACTGCGATGCAGCATCCCATGTCGTCTCTACAGCTCCTCGATGCTTTCCCTATGAGCGACACGCCGGACAACTTCAGCTACGGACGCATCATGGCGGACGCGTTCCTAATGGAACAGGGCAGGGATGCTCAGAGGATCTACCTCCCCTGCATGCTGTCGATCGTCAGGCCGCAGAAGCACAAGGGGCTCGTGTTTGTGATTGCGAGCCAGAATGGCAGTGTCCAGCTGGCGGTTCAGGAGAACAAGAACGCGGGGCCGATATGGGACGACGTACGTTGGCGAAACGACACGTGCACGCTCGAAGTGCGATTGCCTCGAGGCTTTTTGCTAGCCGTGCAGCTCAGCCAGCTCGACTACAGGATGATATGGAGCATGTACGACTTTGGCGCCAAGGTCGAGGCTACGCTTAATCCTCGAAGCGATGAGCAAGTCGTGTTCCGAAACAACCTACGGTCCTTCCAGTACATGGAAGCCGACCCGCCGTCCAGGGCGTTTCCCAAAGAGCCAGTGCCTCACTGCGAGGTGGCACTTTTCGAGAAGATTTACAAGGAGAGCGGCCCCGCTGGGCCACGGACTTGGCATCGCGGCTTTCGGATTGCAGTGGTTACTGGCCCTCGGACGAGAACTGTGAATGGCGTCCACCATAGCTTTCCGCCTTCTCTGCCTGTGCAGTTTGGCTTCTTCCGTGCCGACGGAGATGCCCCTGCACTCTCCGTCAAATACGAGAACGGCCGGCAGCGGGGCCGGATGGTCATGGTATTCAGCGACGAAAAGGAGCGAGTCAAATTCCATTCCCTTCTCACCGGCACAGCTCTGGATCACGACGAGAGGATATTCGCGGACGTGCCCGTCAAGTCGTTTATGATTTCGCAAAGCATCCGAGAGCCGCTTGGAGTGGCTCCGTTCAGCCGCATGCCTTGGAAGGCCGCAAGAGTCGTCAACGACGAGTTTAGCAACGGAGGAGAACAACCGCCAACGGTCCTCGCAGACAGGCTCAAGGTGGTACTTGAATATCAGAACGGCACGGTGACTGACAGGGTCAATGTCGCACCTGGCGAGCTGAGGATGCGGCTGGAAGTGACCAACGCCAAGGTCTTGCGCATTCTCCGCCAGCCGCAGCAGGACATCACCATGGCGGTGTCGGAGGCCCAAGTGCCCAAGGAGCTAGGAAGGAACCTGTCGGATGCCCTGCAGCTGCTCAAGGCCAATGAGACGATTCGGACTTATGAGTTCAACAAACTGAAAGACCTACACGACTTTCAGGCGGCTCTGATGGGTTTCGAGGTAATCTTCGACGCTCTGGCCGTGACGTTTGCGATTTCGCGGCGCCGCATGGTTGTGCCGATTCACAAGAAGTGGGAAGCCGGCTTCACGAGGATCCAGGTGGTCAGGTTGGAGGACAGGCAGGTGCAGCTGTTGGCGTTTTTTGAGGAGTTCCAGCACGGGCACTGCATGAACTTTGTGCTCAAGGGCACGGACGTCTACGAGAGCTTTTGCAGGGGAAGCAAATCTGGCATCAGGTTTGTGGACGCAAAGTTCCCGCTGCCGCGCCTGCCCGCGGACAAGGACGGAGACTTTGACGACATGGCCTTTGTGTGCCTCGACCTCCCGGATCTGCCAGGCGAGCATGATGATATTACAATCATGTTTGAGAAGGAAGCAGGTAAGTTGCTGTCCATCCACTCGGGAATCACCGAGGGCACGGGTGTGCTAATGGCGGGCCTAGAGCGAGACCGTCTTTGCGCATGTCTCCCCGCGACCGTCAAGGGGTCGTCGAGAATATCGTCACGATTGAAATGATTGAAGTGAAATGGATACCTTGATAAGAAGAAATGTGTACCGAGAGAAGTTGGCAAGCACGGCATAGCATGGCAGCCGAAGGGCTGAGGGAACACATGTTGGGGAGACGACGAGAAGAGACTGCACCTGTCCGTCAAGACAGCTCGCGGCACACGAGGATGGGGGGTGCCGGAGGAGGAGGTAGCATCGGCCATTAACCACCAATAGGGTTAAATGGCCAGCAAGGCGTTGAGGGGGCATTTGAATATTTGAAAACGGCATTGTTACGAGATTGAGCGTAGACCAATGGCAGGGCAGTTGTTGGGGTTGCGTCTATGCACAGGACATGCGAGCATGCTGCCAGGAAGAAGCGCATACGAAGTACAGCTTCCCAGTCTGGAGACAAGGGCTCGTCGGTGATGAAGGTGCCGTTGGTTGTCGATTCTGCAACGACGGCTCAAGAGTGTTGCACCTGCGACGCACTCGGTACATGAGCCGCTGGGGGGTGGTACTGTATGCAGGATCAGGCGAGGGCAGTGACATGCCTAAGCGCCCGACGGGTTGCCTGGTGGTGTTGTTGCATTCGACGAGCACGTGCATGTCCGTCCATTTCACAAGGTTGTGGTCATGGGTTGGTGATTCGCCGTCTTGGATGGGTGAGCCACTTACAGGCGCGGCGCTTGGCTGGGCATGACAGAGTGCTCGGGTGACACGAGATGCACGGACTGCAGTTCCCATCATTCCATCCAGGTCAGTGCGCCTGAAGCTGCCCTCGAGGCCTGTTGTCAACGTCATCACAGCTGGGCTGGCTGGACGACCCCGCCCCCTCAGCGCCACGCCGCCACCCGCCGCTGCCCCTCAGTCGTCATGGCCGGCTCACTTACGAGTAGACGCGGTGCTGCTGCCCAGAGGCGTTCCAGTGGTGGTTTATCCCGCTGCATCCCGAATGCTTGTTTTCTGGTGCTTGGTCGATTTTGGCCCGCCTGCGCGACGTCTGGTTGGGGGGGGAGGAGAGGAGCGAGCGGAGACAATCAGGTGTCAGCCGGGCAGTGAGTGGCCATTGCCTTGGCGTTCGCGCGCCTGTACTCGAGGCGGACGAGAGCGACCGACAGGTGCCTTGCCTTGCCTGGGTAGGTAAGGTACCTACCTAAATAGCTAACCTTACCTTGCTGGGACAGCAGGGCGATGGACACAAGTCGTCGTCCGCCACCGCTCATCATGGTCATGGCCTGGACGGGTTGAGTGCCTGAGCGCGCTCTCACAACCACCCCCAACTCTTTGTTCAGGTCCGCCGCTCGCCACGCAGCTCACGAACAGCAAGTCAAAGGGGATCGGATCTCCGTGACAGCAAGGTTCAGCGCGAGCTCGAAGCATCGGACACGGACGGCGAGCCCCGCATCCGGGGGATACCGAGGAGCCCACCCACCGAGGGCCAACAAAAAACCGCCGTCCAGCGCGCCGTCATCACCGACAGGGAGTCTCGAGAGCATCTTTTCGACTTCCTCCATCATTCCCTCGAGCTCCGTTCGCTACCTCTCGGTGACGGGAACCGCAGCACACCAGCGAAGGGGTCGGAGGGCCCTCTGTTTGCTACCTTGCCTACCTGCGCAGCGAGCTGCACCAATTCACCGCTCCGCACCTGGCAACGGCGGAGCAGCACCTCAACTATCCACTCCTCGCCGCTCCAGAGCCCCCGTCTCCCGCCGCCATGGTTCTCAGCGGGCTAGTTCCAGTGCCAGGCCGCCGCAGGGCTTCGACTGGTGAGTGCGGCATGCTTCCCTCCCTTCCCCATCGTACACCCCACCACAACCAATGCAACAACAAACCACCTCCACCTCAGCTCGAGCTCTCCGGAGACGACCACCTGCAACCTCGAGCGACAGGCACCCGAGACATGTTCTCCTCCCTTCCCTTCTCCTCCTCCTCCTCCGCCGCCGCCGCCCTCTCACAGCGCCGCTCCCCCTCTCCGCGTCCCTCGTTGCAATAGAAGCATTAATTCTTAGAAGCCGCCATGTTGACCAACTGGTTTTCGCAACCCGCAGGCAGCGGCCGGTCCTCTGCCGAAGACGGCAAAGTCGCTGACAACGATGACGATACCCAGGTCATGGAGCCCGACCAGGGCAATGGTGAGATGTCCCCGTCGCGTGTCCAGGTCCTCGAGCCGCACCGCGTCGCGCGCAGAGACCCGGACGGCTCAGGCGCACAGCAGCAGCTGACGAGCCGTCTTCTGCAGTTCTCTTGCACATCATCTCGCAACTGCGGCCCGGCGCTGACCTCAGTCGCGTCGTCTTGCCCACCTTCATTCTAGAGCCCCGGAGCATGCTCGAGCGAATAACCAAGTTCGTCGCACTCCCCGACGTGTCCGATCCCTTCTCGCGCGCTGACCCGTCGCTTCCGCAGCTTCATGTGCCACCCCGAGATGCTCCTCCACATCCCCGCGATAGACGACCCCGTCGAGCGCTTCGTCTCCGTCGTCAAGTTCTACCTCAGTGGCTGGCATATTCGCCCTCCGTTCGTAACCCCCGCCCGGCGCAACCGGCCCAAGGACGCTCGCCGGATTCGTATGACTAACATTCACCAGAGGCGTCAAGAAGCCCCTCAACCCCATCCTCGGCGAAATATTCACCTGCTACTGGGACCTCGACGGCCAGAAGCGGGCCTACTACATCTCCGAACAGACCTCCCACCACCCGCCCAAGTCCAGCTACTTCTACATGGCCCCTGAGCACCACATCCGGATCGACGGAACGTTGAAGCCGCGGAGCAGGTTCCTTGGCAACTCGGCTGCCAGTCTCATGGAGGGGATTGCTTTCCTGAGCTTTCTGAACAGGGGCAAGGACCCGGACAAGGGAGAGCAATAGTCGGTGGCGCCATTTCGGTTGGCTACGAGATGCAAAATGCTGACTTTGCCTACAGCGTCATTACGCAGCCCAACATGTACGCGCGCGGCATCTTGTTCGGCAAGATGAAGTATGAGCTTGGCGACCACAGCTTCGTCCGCTGCCCCGAGCTCGACCTGACGGCCGACGTCGACTTCAAGACCAAGGGCTGGGTTGGTGGCACGTACAATGTCATCGGCGGAGTGATAAAGAGAGAGAGCACCGGCGAGGTCCTCTATGAGCTCTCTGGTCTGTGGAGCGATGAGATGTTCATCAAGGATGTGGCGGCAAGTGCCCCATCCTTATTCTGCTGTTTAATGGCGGGTGCTAACACGCCTGGTATAGACCGGCCACAGGGAAATGTTCTTCAACGCTACCAAGTCGAAGCCAAGCTCGCCACGGGTCCGGCCCATCAACGAGCAGGACGAGCGCGAGTCGCAGAGGCTCTGGGAAAAAACCGCCAAGGCCGTCAAGGAGCGGAACCACGAAGTTGCGACGGACGAAAAGACCAAGATCGAAGACCGGCAACGGGAGGAAGCCGCCAGCAGAGCACAGGACGACGTCGAGTGGCGCCCCCGGCTATTCCGGAGAGTCCAGGGAGGTCCCGGTGGTGCCGAGGAGGGCGAAGAGGATCTGGAGTGGATCATTAATGCAGCTGTGTAAGTGCCACGGGACGATGAAGTGCGGGCATGCTCCTAACCACTTGTACAGAGATTCGACGGCACCACCCGAGAAGCAGACCGAGCAGATCCTGTCGATATATCCGGTGGTAGACGGCCAGAAGCTGAACCAAGACCACGCAATTCCTCCGCGACAGGCCGACAACAAGCCGGCTGCGAGCGATGCGAAGCCGAGCGACAAGGTGGAAGGGAACCTCATCGACTTTGGCGGCGACGATACGCCCCCGGCGCAACAGCCGGCGAAGAAGCTCGACGTCATCGAGGACCTGCTCTCGTCGCCTGGCAAGCCAGCCGAGGGGCCCCTGATTGACTTTACGCAAGAGATGAAGAAGGACCTGCCGCAGGGTGACGGCAAGGTCTAGGTAGCGGGCTCACTCAGGGAGAACCTTGCTTGAGAAGATTGGCGTTTTTTGCTGTTTGGCCCCCGGAAAAGACTTTGGCAGGCTGGGCAGCATTTTTGGGGCATAATGGCACGCGGATCGGGGCTGGCTACCATAAAACGGATACCATTGTGCACATCTGCATATCGAATGCTGTGGGCTGGACAATGAGTTCAAGGGCTTCAACGCCGGGCACGACGACAGAGAGAAGGCGGGAGAGGACAAGAGATGCCTTGTTTTGGGAAAAACTTCCCATTGGATTTCAAATCAAGGTACATGCCCAGATCCGTCGAAACATGACATGAATGCGTTTTACCCTTGCAATATAAACCGTTCCCGAACGCCGTTTCTCTGCAAAGTTATTCCATCTGAATTCCATCTTGACCTCGACTTCGACCTCCAACTTGACCCTTTGCACCGTAAATGCCAGATACACGCAAGGAAGCATCACGACGATGCGCCTCACCTCCGTCTCGTGGGCTCGGGCGTGGGCGACCGGCTGACGCTCCGCTCGTCGCGGCCGCGCAGCTTGAGCCACTTCTTGGTGCTGAGCGTCAGGTCCCTGTCGAGCTCCTCGCTGGGGTTCTTGCGGTGGATGAAGTTGCAGAAGCCGCCGCGGACGCAGCCCTCGCCCGAGTTGAGGCGGCAGCAGGCCTCGCGGAAGTCGGTGACGGGGCTGAGCTCGCAGTATATGGGGCGGCCGGCGTACCACCTGCTGTTGAGGGTGTCGCAGGCCTGCTGGGCGGACTCTTCGTACTTGAAGCGGGCGTAGACGTTGCCGATGAGGTCTGCGAAAAGAAACAAGTCAGTATAATGCGCTTCCAAGACGGGAGGAAACACGTACGGTCATTGTTGTTGTCGCAGACGACGAGCTCCTCCAGCTCGCCGTACTTGCACAGCTCGCACCAAATGTCCTCGTAGAAGGCGTCGAAGTGGTTCTGCAGCTGCGAGGCGTTCATGCGGATCTTGGGGTCGTACGAGGGGTTCTGGTAGAGGTTGGGCATGAGGATGGTCTGGCTGTACGACGGCTTGACGTGCTTTCGCGAGCAGCGATCGCCATGGCGGCAGGCGCCGATTTTCTATCGTTTGGCAAGGCAGGCAGTTAGTAATCTCGGCTTTCAAGAAACCGTCACGCGATGGAGGACGGACAGCTGCGGGCGCGGACTTACAAAGTAGAAGGAGCAGTTGACCTTGTCGAGCTCGGTGCCGAAGATGGAGGCGAGGAAGTTGGCCATTTTGCGGGATGCGGTTCGAGGTGTTGATGAGCAGCTGGGGTGGGTGACGCTGGGTGTAGATATTCTCGATCGCCTTTGGAGGCGAGATTTGGGGATGTAGCCTTGCGCCACAGATGTGAGGCTGAGTCACGTGCGTGGCTGATTTGTCAGGGAGTGTGGAATCTCGAGGCTTCTGTCCACAGTCACGATTGGCCAATTACCAGCCGTTACCCCAGATGTTCCCAACACATTGCCGACTTTGCTGTTGTAACCATTGGAACGGGATGCGTTTGCGATCGTTTCTCACAATATCTGAGATTCATGTCATCTCGCTGCCTCTCCCGTGCCACCGATGAGCCGTTCTCTTCGGCCTGACTCACTATGTGGAATATAGGTTGACCAGTGCAGGCGCCATGTTCTTACTGTCGACCGCAATATGAGATGGGACAACGTTCTATACGCGTGCTCGTGGTGACTTCGTGTAGACAAACTTCACTGGTTCCCACAGGTATCGCCATACCATGCAACATAATGAAGAAGGCCAAGGCCGTCGGACCGGGCTCGTCTGCTTGTCGGGATCAACAAGCAGACGACGACACTCCTCTCTTTTTCTACATGCCCAAGGAAAAATATGGCGAATTCTGCCAGTGGCACCCATCTACATTTACAGTTTCTATGGAGGAAATTTCCCGGCTTGTTGGGCGCGTTGTCGACGGCGCGGACGTCGACGGCGCAGCCTCCATCACGGCCAACTCGGCCGTTATGGTGTGCGAGCTGCTCCTTCAGCCATACGCTGATTCGTCTATGGTTTCGTTTCTCCTTGGTAAAATGGCTTGATGCTGGACGTACGAGTAGGCGGATGGGGACGAAGAGTTGCCCACATGCATCCGACGTTCAAGGTTGACACCTGGGACGTCGCCTACGAGTACATCGTACCCTAATACTCGTAATTATGGCGTTGCGGCACAGGGGTCTTGCGCTAGTTGGTACGAGTACGACGGAGTACCTGGCTCCTATTCGTGCACTCGCAGGGTGTAACAAGAGGAAGCAGCTGCCCGTTCGAAACCCCCGAGAGCCGAATACCGCTTACCTACAGGTCTTTCATCATTGTCAATCCAGTGCAAGGCAGCTTCTTCAGCACCTCCTCAACTGCAAGGTGTCGAAAATGCACAGCTGACGAGCCACAGGGCGGCATCCAGCCATGGCGCCGCTGGCAGGGTACGAGGAGTAGAAGTCGAGTCGACAGGGGATCCGTGCGGATAGCGCGCCCTCCACATGGAGTCCATGCTCGAGCAACAGTCGTGGAACGCCCCATCTCTCCCACCATATCGACACCCCTCTGCGCGACCTGTGCAGCTACGACAAGGAGACGCGACAGCGCGCACATCACCCATCGCCCGCTGACGACAAGCAATGCTTTCGCAAACACCATAATAGCCTGTGCCAGACCCACCTACCGCGCCGTTATACCCCTCCTCGGCGCTGCGCCCACTGCTGCCCGCCATGGACCAAGCCGACATCCCAGCACTGCTGTCGCGCCTGGCCAGCGACGAAGATGCAGTCCGCAAGATGGCCGTGTTCAAGCTGCAGAACTCCATCAACGACCCAGCCTTCGCCGACGTCTTCATATCTACAGGCGGCCTCCTCGTCCTGCGCCGGCTGATCATGGACTCGGGCGGCAATACCCTCGCCTACTCGCTCCAGAGCTTGACGCGCCTGCTCGAGGTCGACATGGGGTGGGAGATCTTCGAGGGCTCGACGGCGACGGACCTCGTCGAACGAGTCGTCGAGCTGATTGTCACGAACCCGCTGGTTAATATCCTCAGGGGCGCAATGTCCATTCTCGTCGCACTCGTCGGCCACTCCCAATCCAATGGCATCGGCAACTCGCTGGGCTCGTCGCCAGGCGCTTTTGGCTTCCGGGCCCTCAAACCCGCCGTCGCCGTCCATCCGCAGTTCTTCGAGCTGGTGATTCAGCAACTGCAGAGCGCCGATCACGCGCTGTGTGCCAATGCGCTCATGTTCATCAATGCACTGATGCGCGATGCGATATCGACCGATGCCGCAGAGGCCAATGGCAGATCGAATGGGGCCGGCGGGGAGGAGTGGGCGAAGCTCGTCAAGCGTCTGCAGGACCTGGGCCTCATCAAAGCTGTGTATAAGCTCATGCAGAGTTCCGCGCTGCAAGACCTTGCGCACCCAATGCTTGAGTTTCAGTCCTTGACCAAGGTCTTGATACGAAAGTGGCGAGAGGTCAGAGTCGACTTGGAACGACCAGAACACAGACGGTCGTTGAAGAGCATACACCTGGCAAGCGCACCAGATCGGGCCACTGTCAACGGGACTTCCAAAGACGAACAGAGTGAGGCGGGCAAAAAGAAGCACAGCCCAGAGAAATGGAGGAGACTGGGTTTCGAGACTGAGAGCCCCGCGCAAGAGTTCGAGACGACCGGTTACCTGGGCGTGATGGACATGACGGACTACGTACGGAAGCACGAGGACGCCTTTCAGAAGCTGCTGCTCGAGCAGGCTACGAGACCCGCGGCAGAACGCTGCCCGGTAGCTCGGGCCAGTTTGGCGGTGACGATGATTCTGTATGAACATTTCGAAATCGACAAGACAGACTTGGAAGACACCAAGGGATACCAGGGGATGGAGATGAAGGACCAGGACAAGCTGTTCCGGCCACTGCTGCTCCAGTGGTCGCGATTGCACACGACGGGCTTGCAGGGCTTCTTCCGCCTGTGGAAGGCGACGGGTGCCGAGCAGGACGATTTTGACAAGGTGGCCGAGCTGGCACGGATTCTGATCGAGCAGGTCGTGGGGCAGGCAACCCGAACCAAGGATATACTCGAGGTCGAAGACGACATACAAGAGTACGACATTGGTCGCCTGCGCGAGCTGCAAATGGAGCTCCTGGAGCTGGCGTTTGAAGACACGTGGGGTCAACACCTCTACCAGGTCCGAGAGGTGCTGAAACAGGAGGCCCTGCAGTTCGTCAAGGAGCAGAGAGTGCGCTGCCTCCTGCAAGGATCGTGGTTCACGAGACCATCGCCGAGGCGAAACACCAGCGTGGGTTCGACTTGTTGGAGATTTGCCAAGCTGTCGCACAACCGCCGCTATCTGCACTATGCCGACTTCGAGCAGCAGATGGCGCAAGACCCCGGCCTGGATAGCTTGACGGAGAAGGTGGACCTGAGCACCATCAGCTCGGTCGTGTCCAGCGTGTCGGCCCCCAATGACGATTCGAAAAGCACCGCCAGCGCCTCTACGGTGCAGAACCTGGCTAGCAACCCAAAGGCGACGACCAAGATTACGATATACAGCTATGGAGACGCGGCAGAGGCGGCCGAGGGCGAAGCGACGCACGAGTACCCGATCCTGACGCTGTGGCCCGTGAGCCACAGTTTGGCGTCGGAGTGGCTGGACGGGCTGTTGCTGCTGCTCAACCAGGCGCCAATCACGGCGGAAACGAGCAAGCTCATTGGCTTGGTTAGCGACTACGGGCTGAAGATCCGGTTGCTGAACGTGAGGATGGATTCGGCGTTTGAGGGGCCGCCGCCGGGAGCTGGCGTGGTGCCGAGCAGAGATGGGCTGGACGAGGATTACTTCTTTGAGGTGTAGGAGGACGTCATGTGTCGGCGTCGCTGTGCGGCTTCATCTCCTTCTTTGCTCTGTTCTGTAGTATGCGTTCCCATATACCCATTCCCGCCTATATCCCAAAGGACGACTTTGGCAGATATAGCTTGTGTGTTGCTTTGATTTGGAGGAGTGGGCTTGACCCCCGTGTTCCTAGCGACCGGTGCCTGTACGATCGGAATAGGAGACATCGGTGGTATTCGGGGTTATGGCTTGCCGTCTTAACCGTCTAAAGTACGAAGTAGCGAGACGGTTCATAGAGCGGTTTTTTTGTCTGGCCTGGCCGGTGTCGGGGACTTGAGTCGAGGGCATCCAGAGCTACCTCTGTCAACAACTGGAGTAAATCGCATCTACACCTTCACAATGAAGATCACCGCGGCTGTATTCGGACTTGGAGCGAGCATCATGGCAGCGCTCTGCCACGATGCGGACTTTGTCCGGCAGCGTCTCGTGATGCCCGAGCTCGACGCGGGAAGGGATGTCGTCTTGGTTGGGCACTCGTACGGTGGGCGGCGGCGCGGCGGCCAAGGGACTCAGCAAGGTTGAGAGGGCCGCGGCTGGGCAGAAGGGGGGTGTTGTCGGGCTGGTGAACGTTTGTGGCTTCATCACTAGCGAGAGCAACTCGCTGCTGAATTTGTTTGGTGGGAAGCCCGCAGACTGGGTGGTTGTTAACGTGGGTTTCACGGAGCATCCCAGCTCGTCATCTTTCCACCTGTGAAGACGGAACACTGACGTCCCGTCCAGCAGAATGCCACCGACGAGATCACGGCCAAGGACGCGGCATACATCTTCTGCAACGGCGTGCAGCAGCCGGCGCTGGACCAGGCGATTCGTGAGCTGAGGCCGACGGCGTACTCCGTCTTCACGACGCACGTGCAGCCCTCTGCGTTCGCCGACGAGGCCTTTCAGGGCCGGCGGGCGTATGTCAATACGCGCCTGGGTCATGCCCTCCGGCTGGCTCAGCAGGAGCAAATGCTGGCGGCGAGCGGCGTGGAGTGGAAAGCTCCTGGGGCTCGACTCGGGGCACGCGCCGTTTTCTCACGCAACCGAAGGATCTGGTGGGGGGGGTTATAGACGAGCAGGCGAAGGCTTGGGCTTCGAAGCCGACGAGTTGCGTTTAAGACGCCTCCGTGCAAGGCGTCGTATCTGTAAGTGCAATACTCGGATAGTCCTCCGGCTCGTATTGGCGAGGAATACGGACATTGACAGAGTGTCAGCGGGTCGACGTCTTGTTCGGAGTAATACGAGACACCTCGAACAAGAACAAGGAACAAGGCCCAACTTGTCATTGGTCGCGGGTTGCGTCTGGTGGTCCTTGGGTTGAGCTGAGTTGTCACACGAGCACATTCTTCGTCGTTGGGTCCACGACACTCAGCATGCTGCATGGAGCCGCGACGAGTCGAGGACAACAGGGCTGATGTGATGGCCGCATGTCGCCAACCTGAAGCATCTCAGAGGCGCCTGTGTTTCCCTTTTTTTTTCCCTGAACGGGCGGTATTACTAGCAGTAGCATGGCGGAATTAGATGTACGGAGATAAAATGCAAAGCATGCAGTGCGCCGCTGTGAGAGTGATGGACGGACGGATCCGAGACCCGGCGGATGATGGTAGAGGCGGAGACGGAAGCCACGGCGGCGGGCTGCTGCACGACGCAGAGGTCGGGCACGAATGCGGCCGGCAGTCGAGTGCATGTGCTTGTGCGTGTCTCGTCTAACAGTTATTTCCCTGGCGTGTTACTGAGCGAGGTCAATGCCTGCAGCATGCTGGCAGTGCAGCGCCGAGGCCCAATGGGCACCTACCTACCTAGCGGTGATGGAGGAGCGGTGACCAGGCGCTGCATGACAAGTGGACGCCGAGAGGCCGGCGACGGAGAGGAGAAAAGCCAGTGTCCGTCCAGGTGCCCTGGGTTGTTTCGTCCTCTTCCTACATTCCAACGACCTCGTCTGGTTTTTCCTTTCCTTTCCAATCCCCCCGCTGGGGATCAGTTGCCGCGGTGGAAGCAGCGTTGACGGCCTCTATCCGACGGCGGTAGAGGACGGCAAGCAACCCGCCGCGCACGGCTGGGGCTGGGACACCTGAAGCAGAGGTACGTACGAGTAAGGCGGACCGCGAATCGAGCAAGCCTCGTGCACTCGCGGCCTTCCAATTCCATCACCGCGTCACCACTGCCGTCATCAGCCCAGCGGGAAGCTGGAAGCTCGGGTGCAGGTCGATGGGTCCAGCGCACTGATGACTAACACACGTTCTAGGCCACTGGCGGGCCCGTCCATCGGCTCCCTGCGCCAGTCAGATTGCATCTCGAGCATCCATCTGGACCATCCATCTCCCAAGAGCGGCTTGCAAGGACCAGTCCGGTGCAAGGGACGCGGTCATCATCTCCCGACTTGCCCCTGACGGTACCTGCGAACAACGCGGAATAAAAGCGGGCGGAAAAGTCTGAGCACCAGCACTCCTCCGACTGCAAACCACCCACGAACCGTGCAAGACATTCTTCTGCCGCTCCGGTATGTACAAACGCCCCCTTGCCCACGCAGTCGCCGCGTTTTAAAATGAAATCCTCTCCGCGTCCCGTCCCGTCCCGTCCCGTCCGTTCCTGCGTTCGCGCGTTGCTGTCTTGCGTGGCCAGCTGTCATCTTCGTGTCGCGAGAGAGGCGGAGCGATGGCTGACTGCATCTCCATGACAGCTGTTCATCCACGCACCATCGGACACGTCCAGACAACTGTGTCTTCATTTCGAATCATCGGTTTCGACAGCTTCGCAAGCAGGATATATCGACGCACTTTGCTTCCGTGCTCCCTTTCCATCCCATTGAACTTGCTACTGTCCAGCGACACTCCCAAGCGACCAACGCAAACAACCGCCCGTCATGTCTCGCATCCAGATCCCGCTCGACGTCCTGACGTCGCGCCTCAACCTCGGAGACCGCTTCCAGGGTCTGCGCTCCGGTCCCCTGAGCGGCCGCTTCTCCAACCTGCGGCCCGTCTCCGAGTTCCTCGACTTCAAGCGGCTGTCCAAGCCAGCCAACTTTAGCGAGATGCAGTCGCGCGTCAACTACAACCTCAGCCACTTCTCCAGCAACTATGCCGTCGTCTTCGCCATGCTGAGCATCTACGCCTTGCTCACCAACTGGCTGCTGCTCTTCGACATCATCCTCGTCGTCGCCGGCATGTTCCTCATCGGCCGCCTCGAGGGCCGCGACCTCCAAATTGGCAGCTTCCGCGCCACCTCGTCGCAGCTGTACACGGGCCTTCTCATCGTTGCCGTGCCCCTGGGTCTGATTGCCTCGCCATTCTCGACCCTGCTCTGGCTGATTGGCGCTTCTGGCGTGGCCATCCTCGGCCACGCTTCATTCATGGATAAGCCAATTGATGAGGCTTTTTCCGGGGAGGCGGTCTAGGTGGTCGGCCGCGAGCTCCCAAATTTGCGCCCCAATGGGGAAGACCATCGAGGCGCGGGCGGAGGAAAACGGACGGTGACGCTGCGCAATATGACTACTGGGGCGACGACACCAGGGTCGAGGAGCTGGACACGGACGGGGGCGATGACACGGATACACCGGGCGTTGGGCCGTCGCGGCGCAACACGCGATTTGTTAGCGATTCTCTTCAGTTCACGGGTATAGACTTGGGTGATCGGGCAAGCGGCACGGTACGCCGCAGGCGTTATGGGGATTCAGATGACGACGACGACGACGGCTCTACTTCGAGCGATGATGACGACAACGACAGCGCCTACGGCGAGGGTGCGGCTCCGCTGGCCATCCGCGATAGGGAGGAGGCGTTGGTACAGTCGGCGCTGCATCGCATTAGTCGAGCGCGGGCCAAGGGCAAGGCCGACGTCAAGCTCAGCAAGGAAGAACTCGCAGCGCTTGAACGACGACGGAAGCGCATACAAGAAGAGGAGGAGAGGAAGAAACGGGGGTCGGGCAGTGGAAGCGACCGCAAGAAGAAGAAGGAACAGCGGATCGCGGTGCCGCTCTCACATCTCGAGCCCGTCTCTCGCAAGAAGAGAACGGCGGCCCAAGCTCATCCTCCTCGGCAAGACTCTTTGCCTCGACATGCCTCGGCCGGCGGCGTGCTGGAGGGCCAGCAGCGTCAAGGATACCCTCCAATGGGCTATTTCCCACCCCCTTCGGCGTCGCGCTCTCGACCGCGATCTGGAACAGCGTCATCGAGACCGCCTAGCCGCGCGCGTGATGAACGTGGCTCATCCCCGTTTCAGTACGAGTATGTGCCGCATCCGTCTGCCGCGAACCGGCACGTCTCCGATTCCGTTGCCCGGCTACGCTCATCCAGAGGGTCTCCCCGCGACGAAGCCTCGTCATCCCTGGGAAGTCGCGCCAACCTCGACCCGTTCATGTACCAGACAGAGGGTCCGCGCGCGGCGTATCCCGCGGGCGCTGCGGCCGCCTCGAGACGGCATGTGTCGGGGCCCGCTGAAATGGCCTACAACACGCATCGAGGAACGCAAGCTCCTGCTGTGTCTAGGAGCCACCAGGGATCCCGACGCCAAAGCTATGGCGACGAGACCAGCGAGGATGAGGGCGTGACGAGCGAGGAGAGCACCAGCGATGATCGCGGTAACGGGGCGCAGATCGGGGAGCCAGCCAGGGAGCCAGCCAGGGAGCCAGTCAGGGAGCCGGTCAGGGAGCCATCAGGCAGGGGAAGGGACGTGGGGATCGTGGTCGAGGTGTCGCCGGAGCGACGGCCCGAGCCGCCCAAGAAGAAGTCGTCGTCGCCGGTCAAGAAGAAGCCGGTGTCGGGAAGTAGACGGAAGAAGAAGTGACGGTGGTTGCAGCGACGTCTGTTCGCCCGTATATTGTGTGCATCGATACCTGCCCAGCTGGAATATTTAGTACTTGTAATGGTGGCATCGTATGTGCGTGTAGACTCACGACTTGCTTGCCTTGTGGTAATTGTTCGGGGTGAACTGCAGGTCCTGTCAACTGTGGCATGTATCGGTGCATTGGCTGGAGAGCTCGAGCCAGCCGCTGGATTCGGGATTGGTGAACACCATGGCCTCTAATGAGAAGTTCTTTAGAGTCGATTGAAAACGGCACGTTGGAAAAGGGGTCGTGCACCGTGCACCGTCCGGTGCCAACTTTTAAGGTTGATGTGCTGCCTCGGCTCTGCCCGCGCGGATCCCTGTCGCAGTGGTCAGCTGCCGCGACCCGACGAGCTCCCATCGGGGTCTGCACCACCACTACCGCGCATCTCCGAAGAGTCAAGGCACAGCTGTCTTGCAGGCAGGCCCATCGCACCGCTTCAGGCGACAGCCTCTCCACGGACATTGCGATTCTACAGGACCAGCCTGAGCCCCTCCCGGCGTCGACCGCGTCCACCAGCGAGCACCAGCGAGCATCGACACCCAAGTCGCGGCAGAGCCATGTCGTCGCGCAGCAGATCCCCCACGGGGTCCAAGTCGTCGGGCGGCGGGGCCACGACGGCGACGAAGCGGCTCATCAAGGAGCTCGACGTGTGGCGCAGGGAACAAAAGGACGAGCGCGGCATCGAGCGCCTCGGCCCCGTCGGCGAGGACAACCTGCTGGAGTGGGAGGCCGTCATCAACGGCCGCGGCGTCGGCTGCGGCTACGACTGTGCGTCTCCTCTCCCCTCTGCCGCGGAGCACACGCCCCGGGGGAAGCCGCGCATCTGCTGACCGAGGCCCGACGGACGGACGCACAGCCGGCCGCTGGCTGCTCACCATCGCCATCCCCGCCGCGTACCCCCTCCAGCCGCCCAGGCTGGCCTTTGCCACGCCCGTCGTGCACCCCAACGTCGCGCTGCAGACGGGCGACATCTGCCTCGACCTGCTCAAGGACGCCTGGACGCCCGCCTACAGCGTCCTCGAGTGCGTCCGCGCCGTGCGCATGCTGCTCGGCTGCCCCGAGACGGACAGCCCGCTCAACGTCGACGTCGCCGCGCTGCTGCGCCAGGGCGACGTCCTCGGCGCCCGGAGGCTCGTCGAGTGCTGGTGCGCCGACGAGGGGGGCCGGTATGATGGGCCGTGAGCGTCCACTCGGGAGCGGG